>WAAE01026073.1:0-14892 GCA_013400495.1 Nicator chloris
AGACTTACAGTGCAACAAATTTCAGACACAGATTTTGGCCAGCTGAAAGCACTTTAGCAAGGAATTTAATTTGCTATTTTATTTCATAATATTCAAGACAGATAGGTCTACTTCATGAGGAAGAAATCCATTTCCAGTGAGCAGGTCTTTTAAGCAGTCTATAACTTTATCTTGTTACTTAGCATCCTTACCACTTTATTCAAAAGAAAGGGGTTTATATCCTTAGCACCCTGTAGAAAAAGCATATTGTATTAACAATTCTAAACTTAATTTGACAAAACAATTCTCTACAGATACGTTCTGTATACTAACTTTATTTTAGGAATTAACATTTAATGGTAAACAAAGGTGTCTATTCATAACAGCAGGAGTGTGCCAAGTGATAGGAACCTGGTGGTCTATATAGCAAAATCTGGAGCTATATTTTTAATAAGAAAATAAAAATCACAAATTTATTTTTAAAGAATAGTTAAATAAACTTCTGCTAACACAAACTGTGTTGTTCGTATTTACAAACAGCTCTTTTTGTGTTACTCTAATCAAATTCTATGCCTCAGAAAATCTATCTTGGTGAAAAGTCCCTAGTGCTGTCATGATTAACTGTAAAAATAATAAAAACAAAACATGTATAAATAAGGAGCCAGGAGTTACATTAGGCAGAGGGCTACAGAGGTGCTCAGAGTGAGGCTGAATACAAGGCACTTGAAGACATGCACTGAAATACCTTCTCTCCAGAATATACAAAATTATCTATTGAAATTGCTAGGGGAAAGTGCCTGAAGGAGTTTTAAATCTGAACTAAAGTTCTTTTTGTAAAAATAAACAGAAATTGAATGAAAGAAATGTTTTTGCAGGGCACTATTGTCATGCAAATTGTCCAGGTTACATTCTTAATGTAGTAGTAGTTCTGAGCAAAGAATTTATTTTTTTGACTTCTCACTGTACAATCACAGAATTTCATAGGTCTATCAGTTCTGAGCACAGACTTCTGCGTTACTGAACTCCATAAGCTGAGGACTTAGTTTTTAAATATTCATCTACATTTACTCCTTGATTTTCCAGACTGCAAGAAATAAAAGTAACCATAAATTAAGGGAAAGTGGTTTCTTCATACCCAGTCAAAATCAGTGAAAGCCAGTGAATTGGATCATCTTTGACAATATCTTTTGTATATAAAGTAAATATAAAAATTGTAGGAAGAAATCATCAAATGAAGATGGCAGGAGTAAGATTCAAAGTAGACAAAGGAACAGAAGTCTCCATACATTTGGCTGAACCCTGGAACTCTTCTGACACTATTGCAGATGGTAAATTTTTATGTGTGTCCAAGGAGAGAGTCAGAATATGCACTCACAGAAGGATAATGCAGTGAAGCTTCCTAATGAAAGTTTAGGAGACATGATATTGGCTAAATGACCCTATGTTCTCTCCTGACACAATTATTCTTACATCAGTGTGCTTTAAACCAACAGGTTTTGGTAACACATTACCAGAGTTGATGGTAATCTGTAGGTTCCAATTTTTCAGATCAGGTTTTTTTGGGTTTTTTAATTAACTCTATACAATGATAACCCCTCTCCCTCCTAGAACTTATTTACACAATTGGGCATCAAACAAAATTCTTCACAGTTTTAAAAATCGTGATTCTAAAATCTACCTCTGACAAACTCACCTATGCTGGCCAAAGACCCAAAGCATCACCTCTTGCAGGCAAGTGAAGATTTGTCAAAAAACCATCAAGGCTCAGGAGGCATTACACATAATGGTTCTGATGGGCAGGAAGCCCATTCAAGAGTGCTAGACCTCATGCTGATATGAAAGCAGATCTCAGTGCTCTTGAACACTAGGGATTAATGCTACTTTTTACTTTCAAAGTGCTCCTAAAATCCCCCTAAGTGCCTCTTCCAGTGCATTTACTGACTATAGTCAGTACTAAACACATTTGGTACTAAACTTCTCCTCAACATATTTTATTGATCATTAAAAATAGTTTCAAATGTCTTGTCTTGTAAGTTGTATCAACTGACTCCAGATTGCAAATTCATCAGTGGAGGGGGGAGGGGGAAGGTAAACTCCTCATAAAAAAGCAGAAAAAAAATTGAAATTGAAGACCATAATTATCCATCTCAGAGAAATTTTGCTCTTTGTGGTGCTTCTTAAAAAGAAACAGACCTTGAAGCTTTAACTTGAAATATTTATCAAGTCAACACCAAAAATATGAATGTACCATAACTCTTTTAAAACTGACGTGTCTGCTTTTAGAGGGATGTCATTAACAGTTATTTTATTTTAGGCAAAAAATCCTGAAGAACTCATCAAATGTGGCATATTAAGCAAGAAAATAGCACAAACACGTGGAAAGGCAATATTGGAGGAGCATTTGTAGCTGGAGAGAAACCACTAGATTGTGCAGAGTCCATGAATGAAGCGTAATACCCATAGTAGTTATATGTACTGAGCTGGGTGTTGAAATTTTGAATATTATGAGTATAAAAAACTATTTGAATTTCACACTAAGATGTGAATAAACTTCCTATAATGTTTTTATTTTAACTTGAAGCAATTTTAAAACTTGCTAGACCAACAATTACTTCAAAGATGGAAAGATGTCATTGGGTTTGGGGGGATTGTTGTTATTTTCTGGGGGAGGTTGGTTGGTTGGTTGGTTCGTTCATTGCTTCATTGGTTTTGTGGGGGGTTTTTTGTTTGTTTGTGGTGGTTTTTGGTTGGTTGATTGGTTGGTGGGTTGGTTTTTGGGAAAATGGGGCTGAGATTGGGCTTTTATGTTCATTTTTATCGTGAGTGGCAGAAAAATGTTGAATAACTCAGCAGGCACAAACATGAAAAATCTGGCAGAGATAAAAACACATTAGAAAATAAATCCCTTTACGTAAAGAGAAAGACTTTGTTACATTGCCATTTTCACTTGAAAGGTATGCCAAATATATCTCTTGTGAAACAGAGACATATCTTCTAATTCTACCAAAGATATTTGAACTACCTTTGAATGCTTCACACAATGCAGTCAAAGACTCCGTACTTTGCATCAGTCATCATGGATTACATCATTTCAGAAAAAACACTACTGAAAGGAATTGTCACATGAAACCAAACACAAATCCCAGCAGTGGAAGTAATCATGTATTAGCAGTTACCTCCAGATTTCCAAAAGTAAATCACCAAATTTCACTAAAAGCAAGAGTGAATAATCTAAAAGACAGGACAAGTATATTTTTGTTTTCTCCTTTCACAAACAAAATTCTTATTTTAAATTTATTAGATTAAGAAGATTTTTTTTTCTGAATGAAGGCAGAAGATCACATTGTTTTTCTAGTTTCAGTATACTTCCTCACCTAAGACTTGATTATGTTAGAACAGACTTATATAAAAGCAACCATATTTTGCTGCTACATTTTTCCCCATATCTGCAGTCTGAATGTGCAGAATTTGCTGAAAAGCCAAGTGTTCAAGTAGGAAAAAAAAAAAAAAAGCGTGATGCTATCTTAATATCACTTATTTTCCTCTTCCTCCTGTCTTCATATCACTTATTTTCCTCCTCTTTCCTCCATTCCAAGTAGCTTCTCAATCACTTAAAGGCCCTTGTGGAAAGTATCTAAGTCTAAGGAAGTGGATAGGAAAGACAGGTTTAACACAGATGTCAGGATCAAGTTGTTTATACTCATTTTCTGAATGATTAAATGTAACTTCAGTCTGGAAGCGAGATTCTTCACCTATTCAGCAGAGAAAGGAGCACACTCCCATTTTAGATATTCTGAATTGCCCTGGAGGTCTCCTAATCAGAGGAAAACACAGATCCCAGTCTGGGACCGGAGCAGAGTACATCTGCTATGACTAACAATGACCCTCTTCTTATCCCAAAAGTGACAGTATTCCAAGAAACTCTTTTTTGATACCTGAAAGTTCTCTTTATCTGAAAGCCACAAGAAAAATTCTATTATTTAGAAAATTTACTTCACCAGAAATTGTAACTAGCTTGTCAGGCTGGCAAATTTTATTAAGAAGCCTATCAACTTCATATTCTCTAGGTCTGGAAGGCATAACCGTCCATCAACTAACCACAACATATAAAATGTGCCTTATTTTTTCTTGCTGTTAAAAACTCTATTAAGCTTATTCTGTCACCAAATAAGGCCTTCTGCTACCACTGCACCCATATAATTCCTCCCAGAAAATAATCAATATTATTTGTTCCAACTCACCTAGTAAGAAGTCTGCTTTGAAATCTCACTTTCCTGATATCTTATACCTGAATATCTAAATTTCTTTATAGCCACTCCATTCTTTTTATTTTTGGTACTGATATTTCCTTCAGTTTAGGCAAGATCTTATTTCTTCCTGGCTCCCAGACTTTATTTATCCGTTTCTATCACTGCTAATGTCTTCACTAAGAGTATTCAGCAGCATGACATCATATTACTAGTCCACATCATATTTCTCCCAATATGGACAAACCTTTCACTAACTCAAATAATGAGAAACATGTAATATATTCCAGATGGATGATTTTCCGTTATACAATACAACAGTATTCATTTCAGTGGTAGGAGCTTGCCTTATGTGTTCTAGAATGCCATTTTATTTTTCACAGCAGCTTCATGTTGTTAACACTTAGTCAGTCTGTACTCTGCTAAGAGACTGAGGTCTATCTTGTCTTCTGTACTTTGAAGTTAGTAAGCCTTCAACTCATAGCAGAAATATTTGTAATTTTGTCCCCTATGTGTATGACTTTTCTTTCAAGTTATTACATTTCTTTATATTTCAGCTAGACCAATAAGCCAGTAACATCTTCACAGGACATAGTCACAAGCTTCCATTTATAGATGATGCATCATGACTTGAAATAAATCAAGTTGACCAAACCGCAAAGGAAATCTTTGTGTAATCTCCCACTAACATTGCAGATATCACTTCAATAAAATCTGCTGCCTGTCCTTTAGATAATTCTTTGTCCAGTCTTCAGTTCTTAAACTGATCATTGTCTTCTCGACACTAACTAATCAGCACATTTGGGATGTCATATCAAATGTTCCAATAAAGTCCGACAAAATTAAAGTTGTTGCACTTTCTTATCCAGAAAATGAAACAAAGTAGTTATCTTAAAACATCCTATTGCAAAACAATGATGCATTTTAAAATTATTCTGGTTTAAACTCATGCATTTTTAGTTATACTTTAAAGCATGCTCAGTGAACTTTTGGACCCCATAGTGACCCTACCCTAAATGACAGTAAGCAAGTAATAACCTTTTTAAAGCCATAATTCACAGGGGAAAAGATTTTCAACACAGCAAACAAAAATATCTTTTTTAAAAAAACAAAAATACATTCATTTTGGGCAGAACTATTTCTCAGACATGACAAAAGGAAGAACATGATAAGAAATTAGAGTTATTAATCTGTATTTTTATACATTTCAAACTATCTTAAATTATTCTGTAGGGACTTTATTCTAAAAGAATATTTTCATTCAAAATTTGAAATATTTTTATGGGAGCTTTTTCTACTCAACAATATTCTTCATAATCTAACATTTTCTGATTCAGCTGAAATAAAATTTTTTTGCAAGAAAATCACTAATAAGAGCACATTTTTCTGATTCAGACATTTTATGACCTATACAAAAATTTTAGATCTAAGTTACTTTAGAATGTTTATGTACTCCTTTTCACTGCTTTTCATATGGGTTCCAGTACATCACAGCACTCTTTGCATGCTACTACTACATATTTCCCTATTTGAATATGTTTGTATGCATGGTTAACTTGAAAATTCCTAGGCTTGTCTCAAGGCTAGGAATTCACAGCTATAGCTCCTTAGGACTTTTACCACAAGTTAGTAATGAATACGTTCCACAAAAATTCCATTTAGACATTGCTTTGTAGGAAGTTTTATGTTATCTGAATAATTTGATAATGGTGCATCTCTAGAATTTCAGTCAATTTCTCCTCTGCTATGGATAAATTGTGTTTGAAATACAATCACCTTTCAAGTTACAGTATAAATTTGTGAACAACAATATGTATAATATAACACATATTTAGTTTCCATTTTTGTCATGCACAGATGTTCCAAATGCTTCATAAACTCTTGATTTTGTTTTAGAGAAGTCAAGAGAACCAAATATATTACTGTACAGGTTTCATGTAGTCAGGTTTTAAGCAAAGTCTTAGATTTCAGGTAGATAAAAAGGCCACAGCTCTCTAGCAGCTGTGAGTGAGATTCTTAATTAAATTCCACTGACCAGTCTAAGCCTTATAATGAGTTAGAGATTAATACACAATTTTAATTGGAGAATGGCCACTTCTCCAAAGTGATAATTTGATTGAAAGGTATTTCAGTGGACTTTTAAGATCAAAATGTGATCACATTAATAGATTTCCTAGAGAAGACTTCTTTAGACCTATATAGAGTCCCATTTATGAGAAGAGTAAGACTCAAGAGTCAACTAATGCATATTTATACTAAATTATGCTGTTTCATACTATTATTTGTTTAACAAAATTATTTCAGCCAATTTATATAATCAACTGCAACACATGCAGTGCACGCAGCAGGCTTAAATCCATGCTGTTTGATGCGTGATTTAACATCAGTGAATAAATTGTCAGAATCAAACTACAAATTAAACTACCCTCTTTAGTAACCTTTTTGAAACTTCATGAGGTTCAAGAGTTACAGACTGTCCATTTCTTACACAAGCAATAACATCCTCATACTTTTCATCCCAGCAGTGAAAGGAGAGAGATTGATAGTTCCATCTACTTAGTCAAGGGTAGAGTACATAAAAATCTAACTGTTGGATGTGGTTTCTCAGGCCACTGTAAATGTACCACTCTACTGATGAATAGTATTTACTATCACTTTCAAACCTCACATTAACTACATAATGAAACAAAGGTAAATGTCAATAGCTTTCATCTCTATAACAGTTGAAATGCCCTCCTGTGTCAACATAAGGCCTTGATTATTTTCAGACTGCGTTACCTGTCATGTCTAATAACAGCTGATCAAGCAGGAAGAGCTGCAATGTGCTGAATTTGGCACTGTCATATCAGCAATTTATCGTAAGGTCTGAGTAATTGTAGGACACAAGGGAGCACTGATCCAAAACCAAATTTCCAAATGGCTGACACAATAGGTTCCTTTCCGCAAATATTAAAAACTGAAAAATGGAAAACATGCTCAGAAGAGCACAGAATTAGGGCCATAACATTGATGCTATCATCCTAGATTCTGCTTCTGTTTAAAAAGTAAGAAATAAACTGAAAAATAAACCGAAACATGAGTTATGGCATTGTAACCACCTGTTTTGCATATTTTTAAACTTAATATCCCTTAGTTTCCAAGCAGTAAAGAGATTTTACTCTAAGCATCTTCAACAAAACTTCCATAAGGTATTTCCTTTTGTCCTAGGGTGGCTTTATGATGCTTGTATCCCCAGTTGTCTGCCCTGTTTGTGTTGGATATTATGTCCTGTACCTTTCAGGCTGGTTTCAAGAGCGAAGGACCATGCAGTTTTTGTTTGGAGGAACTGCTGTGACTCCTCCAGATTCCTTTCTCTTCAGACCGTGCTGTCTTCAGACAGACAGAGAGAGAGAGGTTTTTTCCTTTTTTTCTCTTTTTAATTAGTTTCTGGCTAGCTGAAGCAGAGAAGGTTCCTAGACAGATTCTTTGCCTTTTTCTTGGGACTGTTTAAATCTGTCCTGGACTGAAAAGCCCAGAGAGGCACCGGGAGCTCACACCTGCAGCCCAGCGGGCCTGCCCCAGCCTNCCCCAGCCTCCCCTGAGAGACTGAGAGAGAGCCGAGTGACACCCATGGCAAGGACACTTTCATTCTGGCCATCCCTTTTGGAGCGGCGAGAGGTTTTATTGCTTCATATTATTCAATTGTTGGTGCTTGTGGGCTTTTGTTTGTTAAATAAATAGTTTTTTCCACTTTTTCTCAGAGGAAGTTTATTCCCGGACCAGCTGGCGGGGGAGGGGCTGTTTGGGCTTGCTTCCCAGAGGATCCCATTTGGAGGTTTCCTCCCAAATTTGCCCTAAACCAGGACACCTTTAAAAAAAACCAACAAAATCAGATTGATTTATTTATTTTCCCCTTGAATAACCAGCATAAAAATGGTGTTATGATGCCAAAATATAAGACCTCATCAAAACTGTGGAATCACGTCAAATCCTAGACATTTCCCTCACTTTCCATTCTTCTTTGTGCCACCAATCTCACTGGTCATACACAGATCTTTGAAGCCAGAATGTTATATTTTAAAAATATAAACTTCAACAGCATGAAAAAAAGATCGTAATTGTAGGCATATGTACAGAGGTTTCTGCTGTTGACCACCAAAAAAGTCCACACTCCTTGTACCTACTTGTAAAATTTTCTGCAGCTCTTAAAACACAGACTTACTGCTTGAGCTCTGAGTCTCCTAGAGCATGGGCGATCACAGAGCAGCACATTCCTGGCACTACAGGAATGTACAGACATAAAAAATGGCTGTAACTCAACATGAGGTCAGGAAAATTTCCTAAGAATGCTGTTTTCACCTGATGTGCTGGTTTAGCATGGGTAGCAAAAACCAATTAGTGATTGGCTTTGAAATTGACAACCAGATGAACCAGTTAAATATGCCTCTGGGCTACATAGGTTAAAAATCAGAAGAATCCCAGGAAAAAGCTCTCTTTTCTTCCTGCCTCAGAAGAGGTAACTTGGCCCTGGCTCTCTCCTTTCCATGGGGGCCGGGCCAGGCAGGGCCTGTCCAGCCCAGGCTTTCCCAGGAAGTTCACCAGGCCCAATGACTCCCGGCCAGGAGAAGGGGAGGAGAGTATGCCCTGTCCCGGCCAGATCGGGCTCTGCAGCTGTTAAAATCTTGCTGCTATAAGCCACACCTCCATCACAGCCCTGGGAGGCCTGGCAGGGCTGAGCCATGCTCCTCTCCCCCAGCGACTGCCAAGCAGAGGAAGGGGTGGAAAAAAACCTCAACTGCAGGCATGCTGCTGTGAAGTCCTAGCTGCCCTTCCCTCCCCAGCATGGCTTTCCAAAAAATCCTTCACAGTAGACAGCTCTGGCTGCTGCTATCAGGTTATCTGATTGGGAGGAGGGGGCCCAGCCTGTGGACTGGACTTGCAGCTGGAGTTTGAGTGCGGCTGAGGCCCCCAGGATCCTGGCACAGCCCCAGCGCAGCCTGAATGTACCGCTTTTGGCCGCTGCCTGAAAGAACCATCATACCCTCTGCAGGCCGGGAAGAATGTTAGCTCTTTCCTTGACAGATGAAACTTGCAAGACATTAAATTCTCTTTCCGAGTGAGAGAACAACCAGAGTGAAACATGGAAAGACACAGCAGGAGACAGAAATCAGTGAAGACAGAGTAAAAGTCCTAAGTTAGAAGGACATTGAGAAGTTGCCTAGTTTGAGCTGGACTTCTCTTGTGAGGGCATGGAGACTAAGATTAGGACAAAAATATCCCTATAACTTATAGAATGCTTTTTGGGGGGATGCAAAGTTCTAGTCATAGCCATAAGCTGATGTAGCTGTGATATAATGGAGAGTTTTGAACAGAGGAAGATAAAGAGATATGAAGCCCTCTGCCCCTAGGGAAAAGAAGACCTGTGTTTCTTGAGATGAAGATGATTCTGGAGATAGCTGAAGAGAATCTTTGTTTTATATTAGAACAGTCATCCTTAAACTGTGCCCTAAATAAGCTGATATAGCCCATGAGCACAGCTGGTGGGAAAGCTGACAAATGGGAGGGACTTTGCAGTTTGCAGAACTCCCCAGGTGGCTCCCCTGGGAGCCACCAGAGAACTGTTTCTTGTGGCGATGTCTCCATGGGAGTTCTAAGAGAGGCTCTTCTCGCTAAGAACTGATGAATGACTATTTTAAAGTAGTGAAACTGACTGAAAATCCCAGGTTTTGTCTCTTTATGTTGTCAGTGGGAAAGTAAACAGCTGTATGGGGGAGGAGAAGTGTTTTGAAGGTTTCATTCTAATTCTTATTAATTTTTTTCCTTTTTTGTATCTTTGTTAATAAACCTATCTTTATATCTTTTAAGTCTGAGACTGCTTTGCTTTTCTCCTAATCCTATCTTACAGCAGGAAAAAGGGTAAATAAATCTGGGACACACTCAAACCACTACACAAAATTTGGCAAACAAGAAGTGGCAAACGTGAAACCACAACACCTGAGAATCTGGCAGTTAACAACTAACATACAATTTCTCACAGACAATAAATAAATGTGCATAAAAATCTATTTTAAACCCATTGTAGCCATTTCATACAACAGCATTACAAATTTATTTTTTGTAGAGATTCACTATTTAAAAAAAAATTAAAAATCCCAGAGGACTTTTTTATAATTATTAAAAATATAAAAATATAATAATTATAAAAAATTATTAAAAATCCCAAGAGGAGGAGTGTTGCCATGCTTTTTCAGCCTTCTGATGTTTACCTTTGAGAAATTCTTTTCTCACACATTTTCTGTAAACTGTAGAATGTTTACATTCTTTCGTGGGGGTGGAGTTCTCTTGATAGACACCTGTCTTGACCAATGTGATTGGAGAGGTGTTGACCTTGCTTACCAATCACACTGGTCTGCTTGCTATACTATATATGTGGAGTCAGTGATGTAATAAAGTCAGTCCTCTTGCTTGAACCCATGTCAGAGTCCGTGTAGTGACTCTAGTGTGCCAATGTGACAGAGGAGGAGAAAGAGGTTGATGGTTTACCATTTGGATAGGGGTGAGAGATAAAAATGTACAAAATCTGGACAAGATTTTTTTGCCATTTTGCAAAGCTCAAGGTAGACCAATTACTTCTCTCTGTCGAGACAAACATTCCATATATTGACAAAATTTTCACTTATTCTGAAACTGGCACTATACAAACTCAGTCACGTAACTAAAAATATTTTCCTTTTACAAAATTTAAGACTTCTGTAGCAGTAGTTTACAAGCTTTAAAAAAAGTAATCTCTTAGCAAATTTTATATATCCATTTATGCACAATTAAAATTGTTGAGACATCTCAAAATAAATTACCTCTCTAAAAAATTATGCAGCAAGAGGAATTATTCCACATTTTTGCTCCAGGAGAGGAATGACAACAAATAACAATAATTCCAGAGGTTCTGAGATTACAAAGCAAATTTTTATTATTTATATTTTTCTTTGCATATATTTAGACTGATTGTTTCATATTTATGTTCCAGTAAGAAATCTCAACTTTCAAGCATTTTTCCTCACTCTTCTGCTTATCAAATGCTATAGTAAGTCATGTATCTTACCTTTTTTGGCTACACTGAAGACACAGATTCCTAGATTCTGTTCTGTACTTTGAAAACCTGGCACTTCAGCGCTTCATGCATAGAGAGAAATGGTTACAAATACAGTTTCTTGTTTGAGTCTTTCCCTGCTCCTGTTTACTAACCCAGCCAGCAAATAAACTCTTTCCTACGCAATCATCCTATTGGGCAGCCCTGTAACCTCTGAGCACCAACCAAAGAACAGGTGCCTTCAAATACATCTGCTACTGCTACTGCAGTGTCCATAATTTCCGTTTATCACACCTCTAAAGAAAACATGCTTACAGTGTTATTTATGAGTTCCTTGATGTTATTAACTTTACCACCCATAAAATAGATTCTTACATTAGAAATAGATTTTAATTTTAATAATGCTAGACATCTGTGATAGCCTGCTGTAAGGGAAGAATACCAAGATAGCATTTTTTAATGAGATTTGTATAAGCAAGTTTTGTTATGCAGAATTCTAACACCCAAACTTTTCACCTTCAGTCCAAGAAAGGTAAACTGATCAATTCTGGCCCTTGATAATCTCCCCCCTGAAAACACTTCTGTAACACAAGTGTTTATTTCAAAACTCAAGAAGGAGCTACTTGGAGCAGGGGGTCTTGTGCTGTCACGGACAGAAAAAGGCAGAATGGAGTGCTAATGTTTGATGCAGTTGCTGGTATCCTTGACACACAGCCTGAAGTATACACCATTGAATTGGAAATAAGAGTGTCTTAGCAAAATGTTGCTCTCTATAGGATAACTCAAGAGTTACTATACTGCTATACTACCTTTTTTTTTTTTCCCTTGGTTCTTGTTCCTGGAAGTAAGGAGAGAGTACTGAACACTGAAACAACCACAGCTACTTCTGTAGCTGTTATTTCTCTAGGTTTTTCAGACTGAAAAAGATCCAAAGACTATCATGCAAATTCTCCATGTAATGGAACAGGGGTTTTTTGGTTCATCAATTGTCCTCAAACTACACTTACGTAAAAGTCCACCTGCACTGCTACATCCAGCTCTGGGATCCCCAGCACAGGAAGGTCACTAGCCTGCTGGAGCAAGCCCAGAGGAGGAACATCAAGACGATCAAGGGGTGGAGCACCTCCATACAAGGAATGCCTGAGAGAATTGGGATTGTTCAGACTGGAAAAGAGTTGCTTTGGAGCAACATTATTGCAGCCTTACAGTACCTAAAGGCAGCCTAGAAGGAAGATGGAGAGGGACTTTACAAAGGCATTGACAGGACAAGGGGGGATGTTTTTAACCTGAAAGATGGTAGATTTAGAGTAGATATTAGAAAGAATTTTTTTATTGTGAGGCTGATGAGGCATTAGAACACAGTTCCCAGAGAAGCTGTGGATGCCCCACCCACAGGTCAAGGCCAGACTGAATGGGGTTTTGAGCCCTGGTCTAGTGGCAGGTGTTCTGGCTCATGGTAGGAGGTTGGAACTAGATGATACTTAAGGTCCTTTTCAACCCAAACAATTCTATGAAAATATTGTCAGTGTATCATTAATGAATCTGTGATCCTTGGCTGAGAAGATAATTTTACTCAGTCTTGGCTCTCACACCACCATTTTAATATTTAACTTCCACCAATATTATCCCTTTCTTATTACCTCATAGATGAGGCTGGTAGGGGTAAATATAGTCTAAATACAACATATTTGTGTGGACAACATTTATACATGGTTATCTGTTATGTATCTTCCTTTAGTAACTGAATATTTTCCCACCACTCATTCTTTAACTGACACTGCTCTTGACTGAAAGCCAGCATGCAGGATCTCATAGGTAAAGCATAATGAAAAAGCTAAAAAACCAAATCTAAGTGTGGAAGGGACACCATCCTTATATCCTACGGTATCATATATCATAAGGTACCTTACCAGAGCCATGGTAAATGTAATAAATTGATTTTCAACATATTTTAAATTGCACTCAACCAAGCTCTGAGGATCCTTTTGCAAAGCTTCAAGGAATATTACTAAGGCAATAGATGTTTTTCTTGCGGGAGTAGTTTTGTTCCAGGGGAAAGAATATAATTCAGCTCTTTGGTAGTACTTTCATCTACTGAACCATATGATACTTAACTGTGCTTTTGTTTTTTTTTTTTTGTATTTTCCTTAGTGAATGATGCATGAATTCCATCATATTAATTCTTTCAGTTTATGCACCACAGCTAGTTTCTAATGTTTTGATAGACAGCATAATATTGTCCCCCAAACTCACTACTCTTACTGTGGTTTGCCTATTACATCTCTATTCATTGATTCAACTCTAGAACAATATAGTGGAATTTTTTTTTTTTTTTAGTTATTTTGCATTTGCCATTTAGAGAGATTATTTGTGGAGAAACATGGCCAGAAGAGAGGTTAAAGTTTAAAAAGCAATCACAAACAGCATCTAGAAGAGTAGAAGGAGTTGTTATGCATTCAGGAACAGAACAAGAACATAGGATTAACTAAAGAAAAAAATTAACAGAGAGCTAGTACTTGTGAACACTAGGGGAAGAAGGGGAAGGCATGATTAGGATATAAACATCCAATGTATTTATTTCCTAATGTGCACCCCATTTTATATTGATTAATCTGATGAGTGATGAAGTCCGTTGGGCAGCAACTCAACAACTTA
This sequence comes from Nicator chloris, assembly GCA_013400495.1. Classification (NCBI taxonomy): domain Eukaryota; kingdom Metazoa; phylum Chordata; class Aves; order Passeriformes; family Pycnonotidae; genus Nicator; species Nicator chloris. The sequence goes on from WAAE01026073.1 coordinate 13,948, forward strand.
TGGTATTATGGTCAGCACAAGCTAAATAATCAGTATAAGTTTAATTCTAGTTAGACATTTTTAGAGGAAAAAAAGTCAATTTTTCTTTCCTGTTTCTATATGCAGACAATTTTCTTCAAATATAAAATCCGATAATTGAAGAAAGCAAGTGAAGGCTTGAGGCATACCCAGCCACAATTGAACACCCAGCTTGCAATGGAAGCAATCAAAACACGTCATTCCCAAGGAATTATGCAAGCCACACTCCATTCACTGTGCAGCATACGAGACTGATTGTATTGCTATGATAATATATAAGATTTAGAGATTCCAATCTCTAACTCTGCTGCTGCTAACTCATACAAGATTTTAGTGTTCTGGATTACTTAATGTAAAAAAAGCCCAAGAATTAAAGAAATAATAAGGTACATTCTCATTAGGAAATCAGAAATAAGGTAGGAATTTCCTATATCCAAAATTAATTTTGTGAAGACTGTAGGCAGCTCTTAAGAATTCCATATTACTAGCTATTGGAAAGCAGTGTTGCAAGACAACACTGTTTAACTAAACTTGGTACACAAAGTTATCAAAATAAATTACGGAATTTTAATGGTTTTAATTTCTGTTCCACTACAGAGGAATCTCAAACTGCTGGCTAGTAGTTGAGTAGATCACATCTGTTGTCTGTTATTTTAACTACTTTAATTAAATCTTTGTACCGAAGTGCAAATGAAGAGGAAGACACAGTCATGAAAATAGCAGATGCTTGTAAAATTACAACGGTTCTGGTCAGATTTTTGATGCATTTCTGATTGAGAAAATGAAAATGGCTAACTGGGACTGCTTCACTACACATGGTACTGTGCAACTAAAGAAACCAGAGAGCAGTTTGGAAAACATGAAGCTCTTTCAATAGAGATATTTATGGCTTCTATAATGAGGCTTAAAGTTTTTAAAGTGTTACAA
>WAAE01026074.1:0-13644 GCA_013400495.1 Nicator chloris
TATTTTATTTTATTTTTTTAACAAAGCTTTGCACTAAAAGGCTTCTTTTGTGTGTGGTTCTAAATAGAAAATAGGTAGGGAAATTTTCTCCCTTCTTTATGTAATTTGAGGAGAATCATGCTGCGTTACGTCATTGCTGGATGCTAGTTGGAGTGATAGCAAAGAAACAATGTCACCTCCTTTTCTTTCTTTGCCACAAGCATTACCATAAAAATCAATCATATGGGTTAAAGAGCACATTATGCTCTACAAGACACTCTGAGTTTTTACAGAGAAATGTTCATTGTTTCCTTTAAATATCTCACTATATATATATGCCATATAGGTTGATTGTGAAACATATTGCAAACAAAATCCCATTTGTTTTTGAAACTGCATATTTATTTCTTATGCTATGGAGCACTTTCATTATATAGTTTTCATACAAAAGCAGGGAGAGGAGACTAAATTTTTATAAAGTTCTGCTTTGGAACTGTGGGACAGAAGAGTTTCTAGTCCTCCAGATGACAAATTTGCTTCATATGTGTGGGCTAAACTACTTACAAAGTAACTGAGTTTTACAAAAATAGGTATTTTGAGCCTGGCACTAAAATCACCAGAAGTGGACAAGTGAGAAAATAATTAGTAACACCAGAATCACAAAGAGAAATGTATATGTGTCATGTTCAGAGCAGTAACTACAGTTATTGTGTTTTTAAATAATTTTTCTAAGGGCTAAAGCACAAGAAGGTATCTCCTAATATAAAGAACATCACATCTTGTGTTAACTCAGAGAAATCAAAATTGCACATAATGATCATTTTTCTCTTTTTTTAGCTGACCATGGAAACACAAAGTGACTCGCAATCACAAAAACTGTGCTGTGCACTTGACATCACCAGATTGCTGGTGAACTAAGTTTTATTTCATCTTGATGACGGCTAAGAGTTTATGTAGGACAAAATTGCCAACAGCTCTTTCCTTTCGTTTTGGGCCCTGTTCAATGTCTTTACCTTTCAATTTATTTCCTATTTCAGACTGTAGTGTGCAATTTCCTGTCCTTAAGGGAAAAAGCATTTGATGGAATAGATGCACATAACAGGAATATCTTGTGTCTACTATTCACACCTGTTCACATTTGTTACAAAATGATGAAGGGAATCTCTGTTTAAAAGACTTTATAAATGGCATGTCAGAATGACAATTTTAGAATTTTATTCTTCTCACCTAGTAAGACATACTTGCTAAGATACACTGAACTTCACTGGAGTTAGAAATAACTATTTTTTTTCCCTGTAAATGCTTTCAAAATTTCTTCAAAGTAACATGCTTTGATCAAGCTACATTTTCTGTGAATGCTTCTATAAAATGCTTTCAATGACATAAATATGTACAAAGTAAAACCATAAAAGATGTGTTATCTTGTCATTTTCCTTGAACAACATTCTGCAGATTGCTCAGTTGCAAAGCCCTCATTTATGCTGGAAAGACTGAGTTGTACATGTGAGTAAATATTGATACTGAAGAGTATCAATTATTATGAAGAGTAAAAAATCTTACACGAAATCTAATGTCTTTAGCTATTCTGGACATAAGGAGGCAGAATCAATGACAATTTGGCTGTGTTTACTTAACTCAGAGTCAAAATTCAAGTAAATATAAGAAGTCAGTCAAACTTGCCACAGAAACTTGCCCTGGCAGTTTCCCAGGACACCTTTTTTCTCTTTATCTCAGTTGTTCCACCTGTGTCAACAGAACAAAACAGTTTGAGCACAGGGTCAAACCACATTTTTAGAATTTTCTCAATTATTGTCCGTGCCTATGGCAGGGGTGTTGGAACTAGATGATCTTTAAGGTCCCTTCCAATCCAAAGCATTCTACGATTCTGTGATTCTATTATTGTATGGTTTGTACTTTCATCCATGCTTTTGAATAATTTCAATTATTTTGTGTATTAAAATCAAAAATAAAAGCAGTAGTAGGCATCGGATTACTACTACTACTACACTAGTGTCTAGTGACATGTTTACATTAGCTCTGAATGATTGTGCATTTTCTGCAGCATCTAAATCCCACAACTTGTTGTGGTACTTAGTTGCAGTCAACAACCTGTTATATTAACTGTATGTATTATTTGAATAACGTTATTATGTATTAAGATGCTTTTTCTAATTTATTCTTTTGCCAGCCTGACTACTGCTGCAATTTTATTTTCATTACCACAGTATGATTTTTATTGCTCGGAATTACACAAAAAAATTGTAATACTTATTTTTAAGACAAAACAATTTCTCCTTTAAAGGTTGATTTATACTCTGGGATAATAAATTGAAGGGAAAAACACTCAAGCACCTTTCAAATCTCAGATTCAGAAATTTTGTTGAACATACATCAGTATATACTGTGAGAAAAAGTAAAAGAAACAGGAAGTTATTTGTACATAATACAATATTTCTGTCTTCACTATTCCAAAAGGAGCAGACAATTTCTCACTACCATCTTTCAGCATTTAAATAAAGGTCTAAAATTAGAAATGTAGGATCACAGCACTCTCAGAAGAGAGAGGTAGATGTCTACAGAATTTTTTTGAGGGCACCACAGTTGCAAAACTAGCTGTTGACTCCTTCCAGCACTCTAAATAACTTTTTGGAGATAGAAAATTCACTCTGTGAAGTGCTGGAAAATATTTGGTTGCTAAAGTAGGCACCTGTTTTAGGTAATTTACATGCACCTCTTTCCTCCACCTAGTGTTTAAGTACAGACTTCTGCTTCTGCATACTAGACAAGATGTTGTACTTAAAAGTATTTGACTAAGGAAAAGGGGACTGTTGATTTTAGCTCAAGAGAGTACCATTTGTAGCATAAGTAGTCCCTCCTCCAGACCTAAATGGTTCACTTATTCAGATAGTCATTAACAAACCTGCAGGAGGAGACCATTCTGGTGTATGTTTATCCTGATGGACTGTAGTCCACCACAGTGGAGCAAGCAGGTGAAAAGTGTGAGTAGGCAGGAATGGCAGAGAACAACTGAGATAAGTGCTGAAGCTGATTTCCTTAAACGGATGGATTTTATCCAGTGGGACTTTGACAAGGAATGAGTCCATCTTAACACCACGACATCTAACAAGTGCAATGCCCTGCATGTGGGTCAAGGAAAAACTCAATAATAATACAGGCTGGGGGATGAATGGATTGAGAGTAGCCCTACAGAAGGCAACTTGAAAATACTGGTGCATGTAAAATTGGACATGTGCTGGCAATCTGCACTTGAAACTCAGGCAGTCAATGGTCGCCTGGGTTGCATAGAAAGAAGCTTGCCCAGTGGGCACAGGGAGGTGGTGCTCCCTCTCTATTCTGCTCTGATGATACCCCCCTTGGAGTACTGCATCCAGCTCTGGGGTCTCCAGCACAGGAAAGACACAGACCTATTAGAAGCAAGTCTAGAGACGGGCCACAAAAATTAGAGAATTGGAACACCTCTTCTGTGAAGAAAATCTGAGAGAGTTGGGGTTGTTCAGCTGAGAGTTTTTGGGAGACCTTATTGCAGCCTTTCTTGTAAGAGGCCCTAAAGGGGTATTGCAAGAAAGTAAGCAAGAGGCTTTTCACCAAGGCCTATAGTGACAAGAAGAGGAAAAATAATTTTAAACTGCAAGAGAGTAAATTAAGATTGGATACAAATTTTTTTATTATGATGGTGGTGAGAAATTAGCACAGGTTGCCGACAGAACTTGTGGATACCCCATACCTAGAAGTGTTCAAGGTCAGGTTGAATGGGACTTTGAACAAACTGGTCTAGCGAAGGATGTCCTACGGCACAAGAATTGGACTAGATGATTTTTGAAGATCCCTTCCGGCCCAAAACTTTTAATGATTCTATGAGTTTTTTGATTCAACTCTATTTTTATAGGCAATAAATTAATTTTTCTGAAGTTGAGTCTGGTTTGCCCATGATGGTATTTGATACTGGATTTCCTTGTCCTTATCTTGACCTGCAAGCTTTTGTTTGTCTTATTTCTCCCCCTATCCTCTTGTAGAGGAGGAGTGAGAGAACAACTGTGTGGATATCTAGCAGCCAGCCAAGATCAACCCACTGCACCATTCTCTTGAAAACAGCCCAAATTAACCTCAATTAATATGTCTGGAATTATAAACCTCAAATAAAATTTTGTCTGCAAAATATTAATGAGTTTTTATCTTTTATTAATAAACTTCTGTTGCCTGTCATGTCTCTATTTTACCTAATCAGTTGCGCCTTGTCATTTTTGTTAGAAAAGGTTGCACCTTTACTGCCTATTGGGAGCTTCACCATCTGTATTGTGATTAAATAATATTGTCTGGCATAAAGAAAATCCTTAAGGAAATTCTTAATCATGATAACCCCTCCATGATTGTTGTATGATGAAGCTGGGAAAAACTATTTAATCACATGTCTGTATGTAACATCACTGAATGAACCTACATCAAGGAACTTAATTAAGATTGGCAAGCATTTTAATTTAAGTACATTCAAGCACTTCAATTTCTATCAATAGTCTTTCTTAAAAAAAAAAAATCAAAGCAAGATAGCAATATCTATGCTTTTATAAACATCCAGAAAAGAAGACAGTGAAATTCTAAATAAGTTTCAAAGTCAGAGAATAATATTATTTCATGAAGTTTTCTAGTGTCCTCTAAAATTCATATGAATCTTCAATTTCATGGTTGTCCTTATGTTTTTGCTAATATGGTTGTTTCTTCTCCTGAGGAGAATGTTGCTGTGAAAGCTGTTTTGCATGTATTTGTATACACACAGCTTTTTTCTTTGGGCACTTTTATAATTCTACAGAGATTTCAATCAGATACATAATTTTATTCTTAAAATTGTATACACACTAAAAGAAGCAAAAAGGCTTATTTCAACTGTTCAAATTAAAACTCAGCCTCCAGGCATGTCTTCAATGTGTATTAATCTGCTCGTGATTACTCTACACTCCTGTAACCAATATGTTCATACTAGCTGTACTCATTCTTGCACCTTTTCGATGTTGTGGTTTGTGAAATGGTTTAGTCCTTTCCTCCCCTGATGTTAGCTTTATTTGGTTCTCCCCAAACTGTCAATCTGTTTTCTCCTCCCTGTTTTCCAGATCCTTCCCCATCAGTCTTTGTATCCCCTCCCTCTAGGTCCTGTCTGTCACTCGGCAACCCTTCCTCCCCTTCTGGATGCTTCCACAAGGAGCGTCGAGTGATAGGCTGAGGTCTAGAGGGTCCCTCCCTTCCCTGGTATTATTGGTTACTAGTTATGTCAGTTATTGTTGGGGATCTCCACCCCTGCACTGTAATTGGAGAATTTAGTGTTAACACCCTCTGTAACACCCCCATATTTAAAGTGCTGTACTGCCTTTGTCTGTGCTCTCTGCAGCAGGCTCCCTTGGTGACAGGATCCTCTCTCTGAGAGGGTTCAATAAACCGAACTTTGCCCCTGCTGAGAGTCTCTCCCTCCTTTCTCCGCCATCGCCGCTCTGCCTCTACGGGTCCTATCCCGGGACAAGAATCCACGGGGAGCAGACCGAAACCCTGGGCCCTGTGACAGCCCAGGGTGGAGTGCTGCCCTTTTAACTGGCGCTGTTCCTCCTGAGCTAGCTGGGGACAGTGTCCGGTGGGACACATCGGAGGAACATCGGCATTTCTCTGTAAAAGAAGGACAAAACCAAAACATCTTAAAACTGACATATTGGAGAGATTCACCTAATTTGAGTCTACATGTACCTCCTGCCATTTATTTTAGGTTCTCTATGAGTAGAAACAGAATGAATGTAATTGAATCTATAAAGACAGAATCATTTCACTGAGCTAAGCATATGACAGCAGGTGCCTGGAAAATTTGCTATAACAGTGTGCTAAGGAAGACATGAAAACTGCATTCTCTCATGTAAATTAGGAGGCAGAGAAAATTTAAATTATTTCTCTTATCCAATCTTTTTTTCCCATAGCTGATTTGCAGGGAATTGAAGGCTCAGGAAAAAATGTATTGGCAAGGAGAGGACCAAAATGGGTGTTTTCTCAACAGTAGAATGGTCACATATACTGAATTCCAGATTAGCAACGGGCAAATATTAAAAGGCTTGACTTAGATCTTCTCTTTAGCATTTGAGAACTGATTCAAATCTGCCTAAGCAAATGGGAATAAAAAAAATCAATGCTCTGTGGTTCAGTTCTTTAAAAAATCCTTTCATGTAAGAATTTCAGTATAGTTTACTCACAGCTTTTATTACATACACTGGAGATAAACACTGGGCCTTCAAATATTAGGTTAATCACAATGCAAATATGTAGTTTTCGATGCCCACGTTTTCGACTGGTTCTTTCATCCAAAACCTTGAAGTATGATTTTCAGAAGCGTAATTTTAGATCATGTCATTTGAATAAATTTTTAGCTCTTCCGTTGAGCATCTTCACTTTGAAAGCCACAATTTCCTTGAATTCTAAGCATGCAAAAAAAGTATTGACCTAGGGAAACTATTTTTAGGCTTGTGTGACTAACTTATATATTCAGTAAAGATCACAAGTACAGATAACCTCTCTCAAACCTTAAGCTAGCGTAAGAATAGGTATGCAAGAAGGTATGTGAATAACCTCAGTATACCAACCGGTTGCAAAAACATCAGTATAAACCTAATTAAACATGTAATTCATCTCTTCAACCACAGTTTTAAAATTATTTCATAAATCATCATACCCAATGTTATTTGAAAAGATAGACCCTCTCTTTAATCACATATAGTAGTGAAATCTTTGTAGCTTGAGAGTGGAGGTGAAGCATGCCATCTCCTCTTAGAAGCCACAGGTCTGCCTCTTTCCTATTCTGGGCAAAGAAAGAAGGTGCCCAGCACCGTGCAACTTTATCGTGAAAGCTGTGCGCTGTGTGGCAGGTCTAAGAAGAGTTTGGTTGTAGCGAATTCCGTAAGGAAAGAGTTGTTGTTCTGCTAGGGAGGGAAGGCAGAATTTCAGAGGGACTGTAAGAAAGCATCCCCAAATAAGTTCCTGCCTGGGATAGTACTACACTGATATTAAGTATTTGCTTTCAGAATATGTCTGTTGTTTCAAAATTTCTTTGACAGGTTATTTTTAAGTTACAAGACATTATGCTTCTTTGTAACCCACATAGTTTCTGTCTACAATATCATAATACATACAATAAACAAGTTTAGTTTTATTTGATATGCCAAAAGCTAAGGTGGCATTGCTAGCAAGTTTTCATCATATCTGAATAAGCACATTTGGCTTGCAGTTCCTTAGAGAGATAATTCACTGAAGAAAAATGAATTTCAATAGCCTCAGTAGATGTTTAAAGTTCTGCATATATGGGAACTAAATAAATATTTGCATGAATATGGAGTGTTACAACCAAGGAGTTCTTAGTCAAATTTTGGTCTCCTTACTTATATTGGTAAAGATAAAAGAACTTTTAAATATTCAAAGGCAGAGTAAAAGAACTTTAGGAAACGTAAGAATTACACATGACAAATACGAAATTTTTCAAATAAAGCAACTTTCAGAACTCCTAGGAAACCTATAGAGCAAGTCACTTGAAGCAACAAGGATGGCAGTGCTTGCTATCAGACAGATTGTGATGTCTGATTGTGTATCATCCTACACTCAACCCCATAGTGTTGTTTTATGCTATCTGTTATGAAAAGACAGAATTGTTCAGAAATAGACAGGGCTGCTGCATTGTCTTCCATCAAATTCTCCTCCCCCTCTGTCAGACCTGATGTTGTGGTTTAACCCTAGCCAACAACTAAATACCACACAAGCTGATTACACAATCCTCACTTCCTCCCCATGTTGAACGGGAGGAGAATAGAAGAGAAAAGGTAAATCTCCTGTGTTAAGGTGAGAACAATTTAATAATTGAAACAAAAACAAACACACAAACAGTAAAAACCCAGAACAAGCAAACAAAAAAAAACAACCACCAAAACCCAACTCATATTTCTATTTTGAGCATGACATTCTATGGTATGGAATATCCCTTGTCTCAGTTCCGGCCAGCTGTTCTGGCCATGCTCCTTGTAGCTCCTTGTGCAGCTCCTCACTGGCAGAACACAGGAAACTGAAAAGTCCTTAACTTAGTGTAAGCTCTACCAAGCAACAACTAAAATATTAGTGCATAATCAACATTATTCAAATCCTGAATCCAAAATACAGCATTGTCCAGCTACTAAGAATAGGACTCTGTCCAAACTGAAAACAGAAAACCTGTAGATAGTAAGGCATCCAAATAAAGAGTAAGGCTGTTATATTTCATTATGTCCAACTCTATCTCATGCATTTCATTTGTTCTGCCACTGTCCACAATCTTGCAATTAGATTTTAACACTTTGAAGATGACAGTAGAACAAAATAGCATTTTACTCTAAGGACAATAGAACAGAGCAAATTTGGAGCCTTGTGGAGAAGTAGATAGAGAATGTAGATAAAGAAGTAGATAAAGAATTAAGCAAACAAAAATTATGCAAGACAAGCAGGATGCCAGTTCATCTCTATGAGGCTGATCAAGTAGAAGTTATGCAAAACAATTATATTGTCCTTACTCAAAAGGGGGGATTGAGGAACAGCTACCTAAAAAGGACACTGGACTTTGAAGACCACCGAAGAAGATCCCCAAAGAACCATATTGAGACTTCTGATAAGGGGTAGGACTATGTAAAATAAAGTAATACATATGCATCTAGGAAATGGGGAGAGCTAATGAGTATGTCATTAATATGTATGATGAAAACTCTGTTCACCTGACACTCGGCACACTCAATTAGAGGAAGGTTCCTCTGAGTGACCAGTTCACTGCAATAAAGAATACCTGCTTTTTAATGTTCAAAACTGTGTTAGAAAATTTCTGTCTGGCCAATTTTGGTATCAGCTTCAAGTCTGTAAGTTACAATTCTGGATGCATCTTGAAATCTTCTCAGATTTCATGAATTTAATCACCAGAGATGTCTCAGACTAATGGACAGTAGGATTTGCTGATGGGTACTGCCCTAATCCTGATATTTCATGGTTCTTGATATTAAATGCTGTCCACTAGGTGGTGTAAACTTTGATTGTGTCCATAGGGAAGGATGAAGACAGAGACATTTCTTTAAAGAAAAGTGGGAATATGCTAGGTCTCTCCTGGCATTCAGCAAAAGAAATATTCCAGTTTTAAACAATTACCATTTCTGCCAGCTCTTATTTTGTATAATAAACTGCAGAGACCAAGGAGGTTTTTCTATACAAATTACCAGACTTGAGCAACAAAAATCTGTGATTGTTTTAAAAAGCAGGGTTTTCTGAATTTTCTTTGAGAACAGCACATTTTTTTCTTTGAATGGTTACTCATGCTATCATAGAAGACGACCTTAAAATCCTTCACAGAGATGAGATCTTACCAGTCCAGCACCAGGAGAAGTGGCAAAAGCAGTGCTATAGAATGTGTCATCATTTTCTAAATGTAGCTGCTAAAGCCAGTATTCACAGGTCCTGATAAGGGATGCCTGATGTTTTCTCACTAGTCGTTTTCTTTTACCATTTCCCTACACATTTTTGACATTGAGAATTTTTATTTGCAGGTTGCCGTTGTCTAGGAGATGGATTATAAGCCTTTTCAACAGAAACTGTGAAAAAGAGAAAGAGAAAAAATGAGTAAGAAATTGAAATGACAGCTTTGGTGATGGCTTTTTGTTCATCTAGTGAACTGTACTATAGTGTTGCTGAATGATCAATTTCCACTGTACCTCAGAAAAAAAGAAGAGAGAGCAATGAGTATGTATTTCTTCCCTCCTTGTAATGCTCCGTGTGATGTTTTTAGCGGTGTTTCAACTTGCTGAAATAAAATTCTTACCAAATGTTCCTTATAACAGAAGTTGTCACTGTCTAAGAAGTTTTAGAGTAGCAGTATTTATAAAAATGTCAGCATTTAACCTCCCATGACACCACAAGTAACCTGAGAGAAAAGTATCAGTATGAAAAGCTCCTATCATGTCTTGCTGAATTCAATTGTTACACTTCTTGTATCTCTTCAACTGGATCAATACAATATAAAACCAGTTATGTACATGCATTTTAAACTGATTTCCAAATACACCTCTTTGTGTCTCATACTTACATTTTGAAGACTATACAGAGTCACAGAATTAGGGAATAGTTTTGGCTGGAAGTGATCTTAAAAATCATGTAGTTCCAATCCCCCTGCGATGGGCAGGGACAACTTTCACTAGACCAAATTGCTCAGAGCCCCACCCAACCTAGACTTCAACACTTTCAGGGATGAGGCATCCACAACTTCTCTGAGCAACATCTTCTGATACCTCATCACCCTCACAGTAAAGAATATTTTCCTAATATCTAATCTAAACCTACTCTCTGTCAGTTTGAAGACATTCCCTTTTGTTCTGCCACTACATGCTCTTGTAAAAAGTCCCTCTTTTTCTTGTAGGCTTCCTTCAGGTACTGAAAGGCTGCAATTAGGTCACCCATAAGACTTCACTTTTCCCAGCCAAACTAAGCCAATTCTGTCAGCCTTTCATGAGAAGAGAGGTGCTCTATCCCTCTAATCAACTCTGTGGTGCTCTTGTGGATGCTCTCCAACAGGTTGATGTCCTTCCTGTGCTGGGCACCCCAGAGCTGGATGCAGCACTGGAGGTGGGGTTTCACCAGAGCAGAGTAGAGGGGCAGCAGCAGCTCACTGCTCACCTCACTTATCCACCACTGCAGCCAAGTCCTTCTCAGCAGATCTGCTCTCAATCTGTTCATCCCTCAGCCTGTACTGATAGCGGGGGTTGCCCTGACCCACAGGCAGCAGCTTGCACTTGGTCTTGTTAAACCTCATGAAATTCTTATGGGCCCACTTCTCGAGCTTGTCCACGGCCCTCTGGATCCTGTCCTTCAAGTGCATCAACTGCACCACTCAGCTTGGTGCATTTGCTTAGGATACACTTTATCCCTTTGTCTATGTCATTAATGAATATGCTAAATAACACTGGCCTCAATACGGATCCTGGAGGGACACCACTTTTCAGTGATGTCCATTGGGACTCTGAGCCATTGACCACTACCCTCTGGATGTGACCATATTACCACTTTCTTATCCATCTAGCAGTCCACTCATTATATCACTTTATCTCCAACTTAGCAAGAAGGATGTTGTGGCAGTGTCAAAGGCGTTACAGAAGTCCAGACTAATGATACCTGTACTCTTCCCTTGCCCACTGATGTGGTCACTCCATCATAGAAGGCCACTAGGTTGGAAAGGCAGGACTTGACCTTGGTAAAACTGTGCTAGCTGTCTCAAATCAGCTCCCTGTTTTCCATGTGCCTTAGCATGGCTTCAAGGAGGACCTGTTCCAGGATCTTCCCAGGCACAGAGTTTGACGTTGGCAGGTCAGTACTTCCCAGGATCATCCTTTTTAACCTCTTTAAAGATGGGTACATTTTCCCTTTTCCAGTGACATGGGACTTCACCTGAATGCCATGAATTTTCAGATATCATGGAGAGTGGTTTGGCAACTGCATCAGCCAATTCCCTCAGGAATCTCGGAGAGGTCTCATGAGGTTCCATATACATTCAGACTCCTCAGGTGGTCATGAACCTGATCTTTACATACAGTGTGAGGGACTTTGTTCCCTCACTCCCCATCCTGCTGTCCATCCACTCAAAAGGTGTGGAAAGAGACGTTGCCATTGAAGACTGAGGCAAAAAATTGTTGAGTATCCCAACCTTCTTCTCATTCATTGTTACCAGTTTTCCAGCATTGTTTATCAAGAGGCTGAATAGCCTCTTCCACCTTCCTTTTCTGGATAGCACACTTGTAGAAGCCTTTCCTGTTATTCTTTGCATCCCTTTCCAGGTTGAGTTCCAGCTTTACCTTAGCCTTTCTCACCCCATCTCTACACGACCCCACTTCATGTCACTTGTCCTAGCTTCAACTGTCTGTGCATTTGCTTCTTTCCCTTTAGTTTGACCAGCAAATCTCTATTCAGACATGCTGGGCTGTAGGCACACAGTTTGTGGTGATTTGGAATGGGGCTGCAGCCAAGCCTCATCCCTAGTGGGCTACAACTGTGTAGGACAGGCGAACAGTATTGAAGGTAATGAAACATGGAGTGCTGAGGCGTACTGACCAATTGCAAAAGGGTAGATAGGACACACGGGTGTAATGCATATAAAATGAAGGGTATAAAAAGTACTGGAAAGCAATAAAGTACAGATGCTTGAAAACTTCCGTGGTGTCGGTTGTACCTCCTCCATCATCTGGTGCACCTGACATGATTTAGGAACACGACTGCAGACCTAAGAGCAGCAAGATGAGCCCAGGCAGACTGAGAGCCTTTAGAACTGAGCCAGGCAGGAGCCTGAAGAATTGAGCAGGTGGGACTGAAAGTCTGGACGACTTTCAAACAAATGCACCATCCCCAGGTGAGTGGCTGGGAACTTAGGAATGGAGGCGCAGATATTGGCAGAGGAAGAGTCCATATTGGACATCCTGTTGTGAATATCACAAAGGAAAGGTATTAAGTGCGAAGGGTAGATGTTATGTGCGTTGCTTATTTGGTGCAAAAGAAACGGTGTCAAGGCGGATGCACAAACTGCCTTTTTTGTTGAACCTTGGGAGGAAGTAGGGTGCGCGCTGTGGGAGGCAGCCATGACAGGAGACAAGATAGTCACAAGATCACTTACCACATGAGGCCTGGTTTGGAACATGTTGTTGCAACTGTACACTGAAAGAGAAGCAGCAGCTGCTGCTGCTGCTCCCTCAGTCCTGGTCGCAGCCACTGCTCCAGCAGCCATATCCCCCTTGCCTCCTTCTCCCTCTGCAACTGTGCCTTCTGAGAAGGGTCCTGTTCTACTGATAGCTCCCTAGAATTTCCCCCTTCCCCCAGATGATGACGGTGACATTCCAGTGTCTGAGGGGGAAGTGCTGGCTGGGTTCGGCCATGGGGGAGCCGCCGCAGCTCTTTCACCTGTGCAGGTTGCTGAGAAAGGGCTGCTGGCTGCTGTGGCTTCCCTTAGCAAGCAACCACCTCTGCCACTACATAGGCAGTGTGGAGCTAACCAGGAGCCACTTCCATGCACTATGGCAGCAGAAGGAGCAGGGATTGCCAAGCCCCTAGGACAGCTGGCAGGGCTGTACCAGCAACATCAAATGGGTCCTGTCTGTGCTCTACAGCCAGTGAACCGCTCTGGCAGAGGCTTCGCAGACACTGCAGACGAGCGAGCTCACTCCCTGCTGGCAAAAGCCGATGGTGCATCCCGTTCACAACCAGAGCATGTTTTGATTGATTTAGCAAGGCAGGCAGAGTTACGGGAGGCGAGATGCCTGCCAACTGCTCTGCCACTGCAGGATATATTCACAGTAGAGCTCATCACTGTTATGGTAAGAGGGGCAGATTTGAAAAGATTCTGGGCAAAATTGCACGAGTAAGCAAGGGAGTTAGCTTGGTGAGTCAGATTCTAGTATGTCCTGTGATATGAAATAATGGCAATAGTCCGTATGAATGGGACCACTTCCACTGGAGTGTGATTTAGGACTTGAGAAACACAGTGATGCAGCATGGACTTGCTTCTCATTTTACTCAGTCTATGCTGTAAGGTATTTTTACTAGTGAGTTAACCCCCTTCGACTGTCAGCAGATAGCACAGATTTGCTT
>WAAE01026075.1:0-34578 GCA_013400495.1 Nicator chloris
AAACCTGCTCTGTTTCAGCTTAAGGCTATTCCTTCTTGTTCCCTTACTAAATACCCTTCTGAAAAGTCCCTCCCCAGCCCTCTTGTAAGCTTCCTTTAAGTACTGAGACTCAAACATCTAACCAGAGCCATCTCTTCTCCAGGCTGAACAGCTCCAAGTTTCCCCGCTTTTCTTCCTAGGAGCGGTGTTCCAGCCCTTTTGATCATCTTCATGGCTTCCTCTGGACTTGCCCCAACAGGTCCATATCTTTCTTGTATTAATTACACCAGAGCTGATGCAGCACTGCAGGGGAGGTCTCAGCAGAACGCAGCAGAGGGGCAGAAGCCTCTGCTGCGTTCTGCAGGGGAGGTCTCAGCAGAACGCAGCAGAGGGGCAGAATCCTCTTCCATGCCCTGCTGTCCACGCTGTTTTGGATGCAGCTCAGAACATTTTTGGCTTTCTGGGTTATGAGCACACATTGCTGAGCCATACTGAGCTTTTCATCCACAAACATCTCAAAGTGTTTTTCTCCAGGGTTAGTCTCAATCCATTCTCTGCCCAGCCTGTACTTGTGCTTGGGATCTATTGCCAAGATTTGTACAAAGAAAACTCTGGGTTTGGAACACGAAAAATAATCAAGAAAAGACAATTTCATTTCCTGTTCCTGATCTTTTAGACCAAACTAAATCATTGAGAAAACAATGGCTCCAGGAAATAGTGTTTCTCATTTCAATAAAAGGAAACAAAAATGTCTGGATCAAAAAAATGGTGATGCACACCCAAAATCTTTTTGTGAGAAAAAAAAGAATATACTGACCATATGGTATGAAGAACAGCTTGTTTATCCCATTAAGATTTTAGCAATGTATTTATCCAAATCATTAGTCCAGTTTTGATGCTACATATTCATAAGAAATTATATAAAAATCCCTCATAAACCTTATAATTGCTGTACAATAAAAGATACTATTATTTACATTTTTCCCCATTAAATTTAGCTTGTCCTTCCAATGTCACTTTGGGTTGGGTTGAGAGTGACAACCTTCTTCCTTCAGAATTGATGAGTGCATTTTACCTCCTGTCATCACTTCCCCGAAGCATTCATTGGGAAGACTATGATGCCTGTGGTAGTGGGATCTCTTCTTCTTCAGGCTTGGTGGCACCTGGGCTTATTTTTATACATTTTCTTAGCAACACCAGCTTTCAGCTAAAGTTTGAAATTGTTCCAGAACCATGCCTTAGCCCAATATAACACAAAAGGCCCTTAAACTGGCCCATGGTGGCAAGGTCTGACGAGGTTTGACAGACCTTTGCCACATGCATTATTTCCAGTTCCAGTATTTTTCTACAAGTGGTCAGGCAAAGGCCACTTGACCACTAGACAAAGTACATTCATGCTTTTTGTAAAACAAAGTATTGGAATCTGTAGGTTTAGAAAGGATTTCTCATTACACAGGGACTTCAAAAATAGTTGAGGAGACAATGACTTGTTCCGGTTCAAAGATTTGGGTTATGGAACACTAATGGAAAACTTTTTGGAGGGGCAATGACAAAATCTCATGCAGGCCTATTGTCTCCCTATATTTTAATATCATTACTTCTTGCATCAATTTTCCACACTTTCCACTGATTCTGATAATTCAATGGTCTGCATGTATTTACAGGAGCTTTTACTGACATAAAGACAAATTTATCCGCAATGCTCCAATGGATAACTTTAATCATACAAGACAGTGGTATTTCATAGATCTGTGATTAAACTTGCTAGCAAATTTTACACTGTAGATGTATTTTGTTTTAAAATGCCAGTTTGTCAAAGTGAAATCTGTTTAAATAAAGACAGTCTTTTTGATAAAATGTTTTGGAAAAATGCTTTGACATTTAAATTCCCCACTACCACCAAATTAGTATTTTTTAATTTTAAAAATATCTTCTTTTTCTACAACTACACTGGATCATATTGAAAGAAACCACAAATTAATTATTTTACAAAGTAATGGAAAAGAGCAGCGAAAATATTTTTTAAAAAGAAGTGTTGATTTATATTTAATGAACATTTTTACACTGCTGATTCATGAACATCTGCATTTTGAATATTTAATTCCCATTGAGAATGGGAACTTACTGTGATGAAAAAATATTTTTCTTCCCGTTCTGTTCATGGGTGTTCACTGGGAAACTGCAGTAAAACCTCAGATATATTGTCCAACCTGTAGTTGCTGACCTTTGTCCCAAGGTTTGCCAGGTTAGATCAATTTGGGTAGCAACTCTGATCTTTAACAGGCAGAGGCAGCACACTACACAAAATTGCTTCTAACAAAGTTCTCCTCCAATTTAAGGTGCAAAAAGAAAAAAAATGCTCTTACTCATACTTACATTTTTTAGACCAAGTAAAATTTATTCTGCACCTTTGATGAGGTATCCCATCATTCTTAGCTTCAAAATTAAGGTCTCCTACATCTCTTCAGTAATTAACATAAGTGCCAAATAATCTTTTCCCCCTATCTGATAAAAGTCAAGTAGCTTTCTTTAAATGCCAGCAATCACCCTGCTTCCTGCTATCTCCTTCCTCACAACACATCCTGTCTCCCCTAACGCACAATGTCAGTCAAGACCTCTGAATCTAGCAAAGCTGCTTTGCATTTTTTCATTCCACTGGGAGCTCCCTGGTCTACCCTCATTCTCTTGGAGAATGAGATTTTACTCGGTCAAAATAATTCAAGTAACCCTTGTTTGTCTTAATAGGTGGCGAATTACTTTAACCTGTTCTACTGTTCCACAGAAGCATAGGTCCCATGGACCTTATGGCTCTTTGGATGGCAGCATGAGGAGGAGGAGATAGGTATCCAGAGATTATGTCTTCCTCATGGCTTCAATACCTATATAAATGTTCATGCTCCTTTGGTTTCTCTCAAAGTAATTCAGTCTCACCTTGACCCTGCCTTTTCCCACGCATTCACAAAGCATTCTGTGGGTAAGGCACACAAAATATCAAAATGATACATTAATACCCTCCCCCCCACCTTTTAATTCTGGGGGACAGAAGCCATCTGTCTTGTAGCTGTGTGCCAGACCTATGCAAGAATAGATCCTATTGCGTTCCAAGCGAATTAGTGTACTCTCTAACACTTAAAAATTAATTATGGTCATTATTTATCACCATCATCTTCAGTGTGAGGAAAGAAGCCTGTTGGCCTTCAGGCACAAATAGACCGTGGTCTCAAGCAAACACTGAATATGACATTCTCTAGTACAGCTCATAAGCAAAATAAATGCAAGCATCTGAGCTGTGCTGATGCTATGATGACTTAGGGCTGCCTTCTACTGCATGTGCTAACTTTTCCAATAGGGTTTTATTCAAGACATATCCACCCTAAAAAATACTGCACCACGCAGAAATGCCTTGAACTGGTGTTTCTGGAAAGAGTAACTCTGGAATTTGAATTAGGGGGGGTGGTTAACCCTGGGCTAGTTTTCATCTTCTGCTTCTGTAAGTGGAGCTGGTGCCTCTGCATATCACCAACAGTGCTGTACAGAGAGGTAGCACAGTGCTGAATGGCACAATGTAGGTAGCAGACCAAATGCAAGCAGCACACAGCACTGTTCACAACTTGCTCAGGTGGAGATGGAGAGCAGCTATTAAACCATAAGGAACACATAATTCAAAAAGCCTCTGAAAAAGGAAAAGCTGAAGAATCAGCAAAAATTGGTTTAAATCACCTTAGACAAAACTATATTCAACCTCCAAGGTACACATATGCTGTAGCACACCTGCTTCTTCGGCTGTGTAAGGAGCACTGCCCCTCTTTAAAATGCAAACTTTCTATAATTTGTTCCAGTTACCAATATTTTGTTCCACGGAATACTTGTGTGACTATTAAAACACCTTCAATGATGCAGTTTTGGAATACTTTTCACTGAAGTACACTTAAAACTATTCATTTTAAAAACCTAAAATGTGATCTAATTTGTAGCTAATATGTATCCAATATATTTTTCAAATTTGTAGCCAAATGTCCTCAATATACAGAAAATACAGGGGCTTAGGGTACATAAAGAGAAAAGTATACACCAGATGTACTGTGAATTCAAAGGCCACACTAGAATACCAAATTTATATTTTCATGGTGCGTGTTCACAGCACTTAAATTTCACTTAAATTCCTGGTGGTAAGTCAGTAAGGCAGACTTTGAAGGCTTTTGAAGGGCTGACATAATGCCTGTTAAAGGGGAACAGGATCAAGACAGTGAATGGCAGATAATACCTCAGGAGGAACTTAAACAGTCTGAATATGACCTGCAGAGAATTTCTAAAAAGCATTCAACTAATAACATTTTGATCACAAATGTCCAGAGTTTCCAGAGGCTTTGCAAACATTAAAACCAATATTTCCAAAGGTACACAAAGATTATTTCACACTACTGGGAATCAAAGAGCATGTGGCAAGAGGAAAAATCTGATGGTTTTATGAACTGTACATTTCTGGCATCAAACCTAACAGGTTAATCTGATTGCTTTGCCTCTAAAAACAGAAGGAAAGAGCTAAGCAATTTTTCTTTGTTTCACTGTTGTTGGTATAGATTGAAGGAATAAGCAATTCATGGAGTTCTGCCTCAAAAAAATATTCCATTGTCAGATCCAAGAATATCTGGAACTGATTGATCACAACCAGCATTTGCTTGACACATTTAATATTGAACAGCACATACCTGAAAAATATTTTTGATAAAACTGTGTTTCAAATTTAAAAGATATTAATAACTTGTTTAATTAAATGCTAAGGAATATAAGACTGTTTTTACAAATAGTTTCGGAATATAAACTCCTGGCAACTGAAGCACTTACTTGAAGCAGATTTTTGGCTTAGCTTTCATCAGTTCTATGGAATATTCCATTATACGACTTGCTGAAAGATGCATGATATGATCTGAATGACTGGTGATTGATGTGTCCCAGGGAGCACAATTTTAACTGTTCCATATGAAATAGATGTCTATCTACAAGGGGCAGACATAGCCCAGCAATTTCCCAACCAGCCAAAAATCTGGGCTAGTATTAGAAAGGTGAATTCTTAACTTACTGAACTTCTTTTTTCTTTTAATACAAGGTTCCCAATGGTAACAAAAGCCCTCACAGAGATTCTTACTAAAGTTTGACATAATCGTACCTTGACACTTCCGCTTCCACTATGTGTTATACAAAAAAGGGACAGCTGAGAAAAAGTAATTAATATTATTTTTCTTTCCAAAACGAACTAAAAAAGTAAAGAAGGAAACCTATAAGGTAGGTTTTAGGGAAGAATACCGAATACTGAAAACCTGAGAGCTTGACACTGGCCACCTAAACTAAGCCAAGGACTGTGCTCTTCAGTAAGTACCTCCAAGTTCATACAATGAGCTAAATACACCAATTTTTTCTTCTTCTAGTTTCTGTCTTTGACGAATAATTTTCCTGATCAGTCATGTTTGTGTTGCATTTTCCATCCCAAGAAATGCCATCATACATCATAAAACAAGACCATATGCTACCAAAATAACATATGAATCTGTTTTGGAAACAAACATTGCTCTTCTGGAGCGAAAGACTAAGATCCAATTCACATTACAGTTTTCCAGGTGTAAGTTTATAAGCTCAGACATGGAAGAGACAAACCCAGTAGCCAGTTTACCTATGCCTGCAGGTGCCCAGTGTGTGGCACGCCTATGTCAAAGCTCCATGACTCAGCCTCCATCCTTGGAGAGGGTGGTATCAATCTGCCAGCAGGAAATAGTTCCTCCTGTCTGCTTACAGCGATTCTCCATGATGGGCTTGGCGAGGGCTGTGTGTGTCATGGAGCCCTAAGCATGGAAAGTTCCAGTCCTGAAGTAACTGATGTGATCAGTTGCGAGCTAGTGACATTTTCAGAGGCACAAGGAGAGGATCAGAGCAAAAGCTGGAATTCAGTGTCTTCCTGCAGAGCATATTGTCTATCTGCATTACAAAATAGACCTCTTACAAATACATCCTTCTACTGACCATAATAAAGAAAAACGCAGAGATTGACAGGTATAGAGTATCACAATGTTATTATTAAACTTGAAACAGAGGGAGTTATTAGAAGTAAAATGTAAATTTTTACCTGAGAGGAAAAACTATGGTAAAGTCTTCGTCACTGAGTGCTTTTAAAATTGAGACTGCCTATATGTTTATCTAAAAGATGTGCTCCAGTTCCAGTAGGAATTAATGCAAAATTTTATGGGTTGTGTTACAAAGGTCAGACTCTGTAATTGCAAATCTTCTATTACTATCAGTTAATCTACTAATTCAATTTTATGCTATGCATTTCATATAAGTCCTTGAATCCTAAGAACAGAGTCACAATGAGTGATTTTAGACTCCCTTAAAGACTAGAAGAAAACTGAAGGGTCAGAAAGACAGTAGAAAACATAAGTTGAAAAAAAATTGAAAAGATCACAAAATTATTAAGTCAATAAATAATACTAGTTCTATTTTTCAATCAGCAGACAGTTAACACTGAATCATGTGTTTAAAGAGCCAAGCTTTCTTCCTCAGGTGAGAACCCTAAGCACTATGCTACCTTGTTGTTTTCACTCCTGGTCTTTGCATCTGAGGCTTCGAAATAATTCTTTTTTAATGGGAAAAGAGGAATTTGACCCATCTTCTTCAGCTCTTGAGACTATTTGACAGTCTCGGAGTCTTTCTGAGATCAATTCGTGCCAGAGTCCAAAAAGAGAAGAAAGGAGGCTCCCAGCTTCTGGTTTCAGATTGTTTATTCTTTTCTTACCTCACAGTTGCGCGCTATAACTAATACAGAGTCTGTTCTCTCAGAAAACGTCGCTGGCAAGTCCTGCAGGGAGGGCCTTTCAAGGTCTTATAAAGGTCATTCACCCAACCAAAACTCCAAACGTAATATATTTATCATTCTGTACCAATTATTATTACTTATACTAGAAACAAAATGTCTACCCCAAATCTACTACCAGCCCCTTTGTGCCACACACTGCAGCAGATGGAGAAGGATGAAGAAGAAGAAGAAGGAGAAGAAGAAGAAGAAGGAGAAGAAGAAGAAGAAGGAGAAGAAGAAGAAGAAGCATGAGACAATGCCCAAGGGCCTCCATATTGTCTTCCTCTACCACCATTCTAAAAAACCCAAACTACATATTTTTCACCCTGTGACACTCTAAAACACCATTCCTTTCAAACCTCTGTTACCTGCATTTCTTCTCTGAGTGTTGGAAGTTTTTCCCATGAACTGAAATCAAAGGTAAGACCCTCCTGGGGTTCCAGACAGGGTCCCTGACCCCCCCAAAGTGGTCAGGGGGGTCTCTTTCATGTCCTGGGCTCCAACAGACAGGACTTGGTGTCACTGCTTCCTCCTCTCAAGTAGAGGAGGAGATCAAATTATTCAAGAGATGGTCCTTGACTTCTCCTTCCACCCATTTTTTAAATGACAGCTCTCCTGGCCTCTGTTTTTTGTAAAGGACACTGATGATGGTCTTAAGACTTAATTGAGTCTGTTCTGAATCCTCTTAAAATCAAGTTTGGCTCAGCAAACATCTTAAAAGACAGCATATTAACTAAGCCAGGTACATGTTCAGGCCATTGCAAACAAAGAGAATTAGAAACTATTATTATAATAAATAGATAATCATCTAATTTTGCTAAAGAGTTGGGTCTGCAATCATGAAAATGCCTGAAATGTGTTCTCTACATCCACACTACACTGAGTCTGGCTGGGGTGGAGTCCATTTTCTTCATTGCTGTATGGTTTTTGGCCGATGACCAAGAAAGTGCTGATAGCACATCTGTGTTTTAGCTATTTAGTGTCAAGGCCATCCCTGTTTCTCACTGTGCTGCCCCATAGAGGAGGCTGAGGTGGGCAGGAGATTGGCAGTCGGAGGCAGTGAGGTTTGGTCAGTCAGGAGAGCTGACCCCAAGTGACAAAAGGGACATTCCCTATACCCTGTAACGCGCTCAGCAATAAAAGAGAGGGAATAACCACTGCCTGGGGACTGTCAGGACATTGTTTTGATGTTGGTTATGGATAGTTTTTAGCATGACTTCTTTTCTTTTCTTCTTCCACCCCACCTCTCCCCTTTGCTTACTAGAGTGTTTATCTCAACCCAAGAGTTTTTTCTCATTTTTATCCTTACAATTCTCTCCCTCGGCCTGCATGGGAAGGAGTAAGAGAGTGACTGAATGGGGTCTGAGTTGACAGCTGGGGTCAGCCCACCACAGACACAGCATTCAAACTTGTGTCATTAATGACACATCTGTGCCTAAGTTGTAATGGAAACAAAGTTTGGCTAACGTTGAAAACTGTATTTCTCAAGTGTAAAACCCTGTCATATGAAGAATGCATTTATATGAGTAACATATATATGCTAAAGTCATACTGATGTGCTGTTCACATTTCCAGATGGGAGACAAACTAGCCAGAATTTTTGGAAACAAAATTCAGAATTCAATAGAATTTGGTTACCTTTACAGGAAGGTTCTTAAAGGACAGAAAAGGTGTGATTTATTCTAAAGAGTCATGCAGATTACGGACTCATAGAATATTGTTAAATTAAATAAATGTGCACAGGATGTCTGTCGAATGACCAATACATTTTTCAAAACAATTTTTAGACAGTAGTTCTCTTTTTTTTGCCTGAATATTTTTCATATACAGAATTACTGAAAATACTATGGAAACACAAGTGTTTGTGCTTAGAGAATATCAAATTACAGCATCTGTAGTCAAGATTTGGCATGAACTATAAAAAAGTTGTGCGTAAATGTTCCAGTTTGAAGAGGACGTTCTGAACGATAAAATTTAATACCAATAAAAGTTGAAAACTGTAAAAACAAAAGATGGGTCCAATTTCAACACTTTCTACTTGCATGAATGTCTGGGCAAGAGATACTGAACATAGTTTTTTAACAAGAAATTTAGTCTTTATATGAGATATGCATGTGAGAGGATACATGTACATTTTTGAAATATTGTTTATTTCACTATTCTGAACTATGAATTACATCTTTTCAAAGATTTCTGCCTAATTCAGCCGAACCTTTTATATTTTTTCTACTTTTTGAAACGTCACTATATTCTGTGACAATACAGAAGAGAGTCAGTAAAATAAAAGCTTGGCATGAGCAAAATTCACCTATTCATATTTTCTAAAATAGCTTAATAATAATGTTACAAGTTCCATCTCTTTTTATACCCATTAAAGTACTTTTTGTGAATAAATCCCACAGATTTAAAGTCCATAATTCAGTCAAATAACATAATAGCATATAATATCCTTGGGTGAGGATGAAAGCTTACTTTAGATGTGTTCATAGTAATTTTAGACTAATCTGAGCGAGGAACAGCTTACTCTTTTTTAGTGTGATCATTGCCTATGTTGAACAAGTAACAATATTTTAATTTTGGAAACATCTGGAAAGATCTCAATTTTGCTAGTACTTGTTTTCTTCATTATAGTGTGTTTTTTTCTTTTTTCTTTATTTTTTTTTCTCAATGAGTAGAAACATATGCCTAAGTATGACATTGCAGAGAACATTTTCACATTGCAGTTCTCATTAACCAAGCCTCCTTTCACAAACACCTCTATCGATGAATGAAGGAAGAAGAAAGCAAAGATTTCCCTTTCTCTGGAAAACACACAGATGTCTCAGGGAGAAGAGGGGAGCACTTAAGCTGTGAAATTCACCGTATAGAAACCAAGACTTGTACTGACTTAGCTTCTTCTAAATGTCAAAGAAACAAAAAAGGAAAAGAAAAAATCTGTTAAATTCTCAAAACATCAATTGGTATAAATGCAACATCCACTCCTCTATCTCCAAATACTTTCTCTGGAAACAAAAGAAACCCATAGGACAACAGCAAGAATACCATTGAAACCTGTTTCTAGCATAGTCATCCAAGTTTCTCCAAATTCTCTTTTCCTCCAGAATGAAAGTATTTCCTTTAAGGGAAACTTACTAACCACTTTAATTGGAAATGAGTTATAATCAAAACACATCTGGATCCTAATATCTTTTGCATGACCACCACAACTTATCATGTGGTTGCTTCTAAAGTCTCTCACCAACAATTTAAACTGGATAGAAGTGTAATCAAAACAGTATATCCAGTGTGTAATATACAGGTGCTCTAAGTCAGCATTTTCATTGCAAAATTTGTGAATACCCACAAATAATGCTGCGTGGATGTTAATAAACTGGGTTTATGCCATAGATTATGGTGTTTTCTAGGTATCAGCTATACCAGCATAGGATGTCTTATTATACTTATTAATTAGGAGTGGTTTTCGGTTTTGTTTGTTTGTTTGGGGGCAGGGTGTGATTTGTTTTTCTTTTTTTAGTTTGTTACAATTGGAGTGCGACTATCTGACCTTGTGAAATAAGTCTGGAAATTTCACTGGGTCCCAAGGCTCAGGTGCTTGGGTATTCTGCTTTGGAAGCTCAGCTGCCAGGTAGGTTCCTACAGACGAAAGCAAAGAGGAGCTGCGGGAACCTGAGTTACCCCTGAAATCTGCCAGAGCCATTTGTGTAAAAAACATCTGATGACAGTGCTTGGTCTGTTTGCATTTTGCTCCTACCGGTGTGAATCAGAGGAAACCCTGCTGAGTCTGACAAGCCTTTCAAAAGAGACTCTGGGCCTCTATGAAAAGATCAGGACGTGGAAGATCTAGGCTTTGAAAAATCTCCGCAAAATGAGGCTTTTCTCTCTGAATGAAGTGCCATCAATTCAGGTATACCTCTGACTCCTTGTCAGCAGTGCATCTCCCTTTGGGCTACCACATTCCACCTTATGCATTAAAATTGCTCTCCTGGGCCAGAATGGCAGCAAGGTATTACAATTTCTACTCTACTCCTGAATCCCCTAAACAGCCAGTTATACAGCAGCTTTCTCACAGCTAATTTTTAATTTGATATCAAGTGTTGACTCTGTGCACTAAGGGCACACAATCCAGGCTTTTGACTCTGAAATTTCATTTTTTGTTATCTGTGTGTATATTTTGCCCTTTTCTAAAATGCACTGACCAATATACATCAAGAGGGAGTCATAGAAGATTCATTTCTTGTATTGATTGTTCTGGGAAAAAAAAAAACACCAACAAAACAGTTTTAAATTTCTAGCTTTCTAACCTTTCTGGAATTCACCTGTTCTTTACATATCAGGAGAGAGTAATTGCAACACTTCCTGTAAAATTTATTTTTTCTGAGAAACGTTATGGATTTCTTCTTTACTGAAATGATACTTTTTGGATTAGATTCATGCAGAGATTTTCAGTGCTTTTAATAATTTATATTGTTTGGTCCCAAATCTCTGTTTATCTCTACTGTATTTCTTGCATGTTTTAAACAGGATTACACTAAAATGGTGTTCTGCAGAGAGGAAATTGAGTGGCTTACAGTGTTCTTCTCAAGTGAAAGAAGAACCTTGAAGTTTATCATATCTGACACTCTATTTTATAGAGGCAACATCTGTAGGCAAGGATCCATGGACAAGGTTATACAGCATTGCAGTAGGAAGGAAATTATCCAGAATGAGCTGTTTGACCAAAAATTGGAAATTAAAGATAAAAGCCTATGAAAAGTTTTCTTTTCTTGCAGTTTTGTTTGCGTTTATCCTAGTCTATTATAATATGCACAGGAAGGAAACTCTGAGAGTCCTGAGACATACAGACAATGGCCTTAGTAACATGCTTTGATTTTTGGTCAGCCCTGAAGTGGTCAGGAAGTTGGACTTGATGATTATTATACTTAGGAAGAAAAATTAGATGTTCATCTAAGCAGGAGATGAGTAATTTTTTGTCATTTCAAATTTGCCAATAAAATCAGCTTTGAGCAAAGAAGGGAAAGGTGAGAGGATAATTTTCTGTATGCATTGCATGTGATTCTTTCAGTCTGGGGTGCTGAAGCTTTTTGTTTTTGCTTTTTTTTTTCTTTTCCCAAGAACATGATAAGATAAGGTCTTTTGTAAAAATTAGCCTACTCCAGCCAGTTTTTATCATCTGAACTTATAATTAATGTTCTTCAAACACTGGCCCTTATCTGCTGTCTTAAAAGAACCTTGTCTGTGAGAAAGCCAGAGACACAGTTTAATTTAAACTGTCAAAGCTGAAAAGGAAAAATACCTTATTCTTCTTTTTACACAGGTGATGAGGAATTTAGGTCTTTGAAACAGAGAATGTCAATGTCCTGTGCCAGTGTGTTGCTAAATAAAGTGGATGATGAAGATTGATTCATTAGAAATGTTCTGCCCTTTGTCAAATAAGGAAAGCTATCTTGTTTGCTAATTTTTTTAAATAACTGACTAGAGATAATAACAGATGCCAGCAAATGAAGAAATATTTGAATTAAAAAACAAGCCCTTGACATTCATTTTACTTATCCAACATGAAGCAACAAATAAAATAAGGACACTCCTTCTGCAGTTTGGAAAACCTGGTACTGAACGACTAAAGGTGGATTTCACCCTACATAATCTCCGTCATCTCGGCTGGACAGAGTGCATCAGCCCACCCTGGCCAGGGGCTCAGGGGCAGTTGGCATCTCCAGGGAACATCAGCCATCCTGTCTGAAGGGTATGTGCCAGTGTCTAGGGACTGATGTGTTCAGGTGCTTCCTTGACTACACAGGCACAAAACATCTTAGACAGTCAACATCCTTATGCAGGACCTAGTTTGGAGAGTAGGAATGACTTTTCCTCTCCCATTTTTGTATTTTCTCCAATGATGAGAAAATGTACTTAATGCAACTGAAAAGGAGCTTCTCTGCTTATATTTTGCTCAGGTCCCTGTTGAATTATCCTTGAATGTCTGTGTCAGCTCCATAATAATCCATAATCAGAATTGACACTGTCTCAGTAGTTCCTAAA
The DNA here is from genome assembly GCA_013400495.1 of Nicator chloris. Lineage (NCBI taxonomy): Eukaryota > Metazoa > Chordata > Aves > Passeriformes > Pycnonotidae > Nicator > Nicator chloris. Next base: position 12,860 of record WAAE01026075.1, read on the forward strand.
AATTGAGAATTAAAAAATAAAAGGAGTGATTTTTTTTTAAGTACCATGCATTGGGGGAAAAGAGTACAAATACTTTTTCCACTGAAGTCTGTAAAAGTAATTTAAAAGGATAAACCTGAGTGACTTTACTAGCTACTTTACTACTTCTTCCTTTTCTTAGAAAGTAAAAGTATCTAAAAACAAAGTTTGACTCTATACACTTCATTAAAAAATGCAATTACATTTCAATTATCCCCTGGGAATTGTACTGAAAAGAACATGTTGGTTCTGATGCCCTTGACTCCAAAAGAAACAGAATAATGCAAAGTGTTGGCATTTGTTGTACAGAAAGCTAAGTGGCAAAACCACTGTCATTCCAAAAGAATAATTCTTGTTCTTTGTTTATTTGAAGATCTATTGATATTTCATTTTTCTCCTTTATCACTGGTACTAGAACTGAGCCTCTTTTTGCATTTGTTTTGAACTCCTTACTGAGGTCATTTACCTTCTAAGCAGCAGCTTCACTTCCAGTCACCCTACATGAGACTCATGCCCCAGTTTCTTTAACTTCGTAGCAAGTAATGGTCCCAATGCAAGGCCTGCTTCAGCACTCTGTGCTGACAGAGAACAAGGTTAGCAACAATTTTCACATATTGTTTTCTATTTAAATATTTGTTGGAGATAGGGAAAGAGAAGAAGGTTAGCAACAATTTTCACAGATTGTTTCCTATTTAAATATTTGTTGAAGANTTCACAGATTGTTTCCTATTTAAATATTTGTTGAAGATAGGGAAAACCTTGATTTAGAGGTAATGGTTCAATGTTGTGCCATTCAGTCAATTTCTCATCAATTTTTTTCTTTATCTTCTGCAGTGTGGAACATCATAGAAAAGGTCTGAACAAAACATGCCAGAGAGTCACAAACTGCAAAGGATTTGCAAGGACTGCTATTTCTCATCTAAAAAATCCCTTTGTGGTATTCTGAAGAAGACAGTTGCAACTTGTGCTGGTTTTGGTTGGGATGGAATCAATTGTCTTCACAGAGGCTGATATGGGTCTGTGTTTAGGATTTGTGCTGAACACAGAGTTGATGATACAGATATTCTTTTGTTATTGCTGAGCAGGACTTACACAGAGCCAAGGCCTTTTCTGCTTCTCGTATTGCCACACTGGTGAGGGAGTTGGGGGTGGATGGGAGGAGACACAGCCAGGACAGGTGACACAATCAGATCCAAGGGATATTCCAGACCCTATGACACCATGCTCAGAATATAAAGTAAGGGGGAAAAGGAGGAAGGGAGAGAAAATTTGGAGTGATGGTGTTTTTCTTCCCAAGTAACCATTATATGTGATGGGAACTTGCTCTCCTGGAGATGGCTGAACACCTGCCTGCCCATGAGAAGCAGCGAATGAATTCCTTGTTTTGCTTTGCTTGTTTGCACAGCTTTTGCTTTCCCTATTAAACTGTCTTTATCCCTGCCCAAGAGTTTGGTCACTTTTACCCTTCCAGTCCTCTCCCTGATCTTGCCAGAGGGGGAGAACACAAGACCGGCCCTGACACTGAACCCTGGGAGGAACACCACTGGTGACACAGTGCCAGCTGAATGTAACTCCATTCACCACCACTCTCTGAGCCTGGCCATGCAGGCATTTTTTACCCAGAAAACTGATTTCCTTCCTGAAGAATGCCCACCCTTCCTGGACTACGTTACCCTTTGGGACTGCCTCCCAAGAGACTCTGGCAACCAGGCCTTGAAAAAAAGGGGAATAAAGGAAATGGGGGAATGGAGCAGACAAAAGCGGAGGGAAAAAGGGAATAGTAAAAAGAAATAAATGTAGAAGGAAAGAGAGAGGTGAGGAGGTCTTTGCTGTGATTCCATCCCCAGTGACAGCAGAGAGGACAGGTCACGATGGGACGATCACCAAAGCATGGCAGAGCAGGCAGGGCTGTGGTAGCCCAGACCAGGCAGGGATGAGTGCCAGGATGTGTGGTAAAGGCTCAGCTGGACAAGGGCTGAGGCAGAAATGCCATCTCCTGGGCCAGAGAGTGTCCAGCCCAGGCAGGACACCGTGCCACCCAGCTCCCTCACCTCCTCTCCTATCTGCTCCCAGGTCCTTGACACTCCTGTCTCCGCTCCCTCTGCCACCAGCTCTCTCCTGCCCAGCCCCACTGAGCTCCCTTCTCTCCTGCTTTTCATCCATGGGGATTCCTTCTCGGCAGGGCTAGTCTTAATGACTTCTCCTCATCTGTACTCCTATCTGGGAAAGTCCCAAACCAAGTGCTGCACCTTGCACTTGGACTTGTTGAACATCATGAGGTTCTCACAGACCCCCTCCTCAAGTTTGTCCAAGTCTCTCTAGAACCTGGAATCTATGAATGTTGTGGAACAGTCATCTTCAGAGGTGTTTGAAAATGCCTGAGCTGGTTAAGCTGATATCCCCTGCTCTTGGCATCAGAAGTGGACCCTCTTTAAGAAGCTTCACCAAAGCTTTATACAACCAGATGATGGAGCTGCTGAATTACCGTGTTTCAGCAGCCCACAGTGATATGAAGTGGAGGAGGGGAGCTGCTGACTTCACACATAATTTTGTTAGCAACGCAGCACTAAATGAGGACTGAAGGGAGTACTCATCAGATCATATGAAGCATTGTTGTAGTGGTTTTCAATAGCTTATTCTTTTTTTTCAAATACTTTCTCAGTCTCTTGCACTTTATGCTTGTGTGTAAGAATAGCTCCTAAGGGCAGCCTGTCCTGAAACATCAATCAAAGGTAGTTCCTGTAGCAGTGAGAACATTGCAGCCTCCCCCATAGCTTAGTTTTGGAGGGTTTTGCCAGGGTTCAAAATGATTCCTTCATTGGGAAAATTAAACCCAGCCCCTTCCCTTCTAAGAGACTTGGCAGAAGAATTAGAGCTAAACTCTTAAATGGAAAAGCAATGGAAAGGCAGGCAGTGTCCAAACAGAAAGAAAACTATAAAAGAGCATCGATGAAAAGCACACCAGAAACTGGGAAAAAGAACCCTCCAAACCTGCCAAACTCACAAAAAGCTCCACTAGGAGATTTCTACACAGAAATGCAGCTGAGATAGCATTACTGTCACTAAATACAGTATAAGGTAATGAATGATATCAGTGAAAATGAAACCCACATGTAAATATTAAGTCACTAGCCTCAATATAAATTTTATGCAATTGAGTCTTAAAAATACTAAGTATTATTAGCTACCAAAACTTGAACTTTTCATTCATATAAATATAACATGACATTACAAATACTCTGAAACTTTCTATTCCCTCTGGAGTGAGAACATCTCCTCTTGTGACAATACCCACAACTGTAGAGAGGTTTAGTCAGTCACCAAACCACACCTTTCAATCAAAATTCAATTCACTTTTATTCCTTCTCAAATGTTTTCTAAATTCACCTTGGCTTACCTGTGTTTATTTTGCTTCCATGGGTTTGGGGGTTTTTTTAATAATTTATAAAATACATATTCTAAAATATATGTATGACAATTATTTTGTTCAACAAGAAGAAAAGAAATAATTTCAATAAGTTGTACTGCCTGCCAAACATATGAAATGTTAAATACATTGCTCTTTTTTTACAGTTAACCTTAATGGATATAGTTTGACTTACTGGAGAATCAGGAATAATTTCATGCATTTCAGAGCCACATCACTGTCACTGGCTTAAGGGGACTATGAATGTAATTTTAAGCCCTCTTTATCTGAGAGGATAGTGTAGTGTCCTAGATTTGATAAGTTATTTGTTATAAGAAAAGGGTATTCACCTCATATATATCATCTGACTTCTGAAAGTCCACATCAAGCTTCTCCCTGCTGTTAGCATGTAATCAGTGTAAAACATTACTCTATAATTTCCCACTGGGTAGTGTTTATTGCTTGTACTATCGAAAGGATTTCCAGGAGTGGCAGGCAGGAAGCTGCTGGTAGCTTCAGGGCTCCCACAATTCAGTCAGACACCAAACAAAGCCAGTTTGCAGGAACTTTTTCAATAGCATCTCCTTTTATGGAGTCTCAATGATCTGACTATCAATGAGGAATCTATTTTTATCCAGGCAACTTTTCTCAAAAACTGAACCCTTTGAATAGCATTACAGCGGGCAGATTTCTAATCTTCTTTTGGGGATTTTTTTTTTCTTTTTTCCTTTTCTCATTACCCTGGTAATGATCACCAGGCAATAGGAAACAAGAATTCAATCTGATTTATGCTGACTTAGAAGATATCAGAATGATGGCTGTGAGCCTTTCTGCATGTAAGTGTCCTACTGACTTCACTGAAAGCAGTGATGTACCTACAGAGGAACTCACACTCTGGGGTTAAACTCATGACCTGCATTCACCCCATGTACTTAAAGGGCCAAGGAGAAACTTCAGCACTAAATCCCTGGCTGTCCCCAGAACTGGGGGCTACTCTGTCACATAAAGGATACCACAAAATGAATATATTTAAAGAAAGCAGTTGGTGAGATTGTGTTGTGTACAGTTCTGCCTACATTATGCTCCCCTCCTTTCAAGGGATTTAGAAAATAATTTTCTGGAAAAGGACAAGGAAAGAAAGTTGAAAGAATTGGGCGCAATGGCAGTAAATGTGATATGGAAAATCTTAATAAAGCAGAAAATTAGGGAAATTCCATTCCCATCCTTGTCAATCCTGCTGAAAATCCTGTGTCAAAAATATCTTATGAATCTAGACTGCCATCTAGGCTTTATGAAGATCTAACTTTCCTGCTGCTTCATGAAAACAGTGGTCTAGAAGGCCTTTACAATTCTACTATTCTATAATAGAGTCCAATTTGTTAATGGCTTTAAATAGAGATCATTCCTGAATTAAGCTATGGAAGACAGATTGCAGTTAAAAAGTGTCCTTTCATTCTTTGATCTACAAACTTAGAAGTGAATGGTGAGTAGTCTCCATTTTAGTACTTTTTTAAGATATTTTGCATGCTTCCCATACTGATAATATTGCCTCTGTTAAGCCTTCAGCTTTTTTACTAGAAATACTGTACATCCTCAGAGCAGCATTTAACACTGAAGTTTTACTTTGTATAATTGCAAAATACCTTAAAGGAAAAACATACATTCTCTGCATGTTTAAGTCAATCCAAATTCAGGTGGACAGCTGAGATTCCCACGTAGGAATGTAGCTGTTCAACTCTTTATTTACAGTCAATAGAAAGAGACAAGCATGTAAGAGAGATTTAGTTCACCAAAGTATTGAATTCTCCTATTAAGCACCATGATGACAACATTAGCAAGGTGTGTTTGAGTTTGAGATAGGCATCAAAGTCCCCAAACCCCTATGAATCACAGTGAAATGTAGCTTGTTTCATTTTATTTAGGGAAGATGGGTTAGAGAATGCCACTGCAATCAGTGTCACTTCAAGTGTTCACATGAAAGATAGGCATGATTACTCATGCTTCTACATTATAGCATTCTGCAAATTACTCTTACTTGAAACTGAATATTATGAATTTGAAATGTAATTGTTTATAACAAACAAAGAATCATATTCTTTCAGCCCTAAAGAAAGCTAAATTACTATGTTAAATAATACTGTCACCAGATCACTTCATATTAAAAATAATTTCTCTAGCTGAGGTAGGAACAAAAGAACATTAAATACTGACTGTATAATCATACCACATTTTTGGAAAAAAAATGTGTGCTGCCACAAGTTTTAGAGGCTGAATCTTTTCATAATGTTGAGGAACATATAAGATATAAAAAGCCCAGCCTCCCAAATAATCACTACATTTGAGCATTTTGACTATAGAAAAAATAAAAATATAGGTACCATTGCCAATTGAAGAAAGAAAATAAAATGAGTAAATTGTGATCAGAATTTCAACAATTTAAGTTAAAGGTGACTCTTATTAAAATAGAACATCATAATGTGCTTTGAATTGACCTTTCCACCTTTTTGTAGTTGAGCCTTATTCAATTTGTCATAAATAAATATTACAATTTTTTACTAGCCAACAAGTCACTAGGTAAGGAAGAACACACTTTGCATAAAGAAATTCTTGTGGGTGGATTGTGTCATTTATATTTTTCTGCAGAACTGTAATGATCCTGGATTGACTTCAGACATTAATGTCCAGTGAGTTACAAACATGGAAAATAATTTCCAAACACCAGGAGATGGGAAGACCAGGAGAAAATAAAAAGACATCTAAAAACAGTGTCACTTCATGTAGTCAGAAATCTCTGAAATGCCTCTGAATTATTCACAGCCTGTGTCCAGCTGCCATGAAACAAAACCAATCTCTTCATTAAGAAACTTACCTTGATTGATAGAGGATGACCGAGATATTCCGATTTTATCAAAAGCTAATATAATTTCCCTAAGTTAAAAAAAGTCTAAAGAAAGCTATCTCCAAATTTTCTGAACTGAGCAGAGGATGCAAAGAGAAGGTGAATCCTCAAAAAATGTTTCTGAAGTTTTACTTAGGTTATTATAATATACATGAAGTTAAACAAAACCTCTGTTCTAGAAACAGAAGCAAAGTTAACCTGCAGTCATGGAGATGGTTCGACTGATCACACAGACATTTAGGCAGTTCAGGGACCAAATTTAGGAGTCCTCCTGGTATCTTTATGGAGTCAGTAGAGGCATCTTCAGAGAGTGACCCAGATATTAAGTCAGCTGAGTAAGACAAGTTCTATGTTTGCCTGTACCTCTCTTTCAGCTACAGAGGACCCTTGTAGGCTCACCTACCTTCTAAGACTCTGTGGTTCTGGTGAGGTGTCTGCTTGACATAAATTCATGTGCAACGCCTCTCATTCTACATGCACTGTATGACACTCTTATCAACAAATGTCATTGCCTGTTAGCCAGGCAATGGTGACTCACTCACATTGGAAGGAGCATAAAATTCCCACTGAAAAGATGATGTTCCAGACTAACCCTCTCTGCGCTGGAGCTCTAATAGATGACAATATATCCAAAAAGATAATTGATTCAGGGCATGCAGAGAGTTTAATATGATTTCCCACCCCTTGTTGGTTCCAAAACCCGTATCTCTAGAAAACACCCTGACACATACTGCATGTGCTTACACTTTCCTGCAGACCAACACTCTGGAAACAGCCTCTCTGCCTAACCAAGTCATTCCTCACTTCCACACAACCCCCAAGAATCCACATCATGCTCTGCCCTTTCTGAGTTTCCTCACAAATGTCCAGGCTGACAAGCAAGAAAAAGAACTTTGAATGGAATTTGTTAACCACTGGAATTTTAGCCCTTTTTACATGAGGAAATGTAAGACAGGAAGGGTTTTGTTTAGTTTTTCAAAGAACAAAGCCCTAAATTACATATCTTTCTGAATATCAAAGCACTATCTCTCTGTGCGTCTGACATTTTGTCCAACCACTGGTGATTTCATCAGTGTTCATCCCTTCCCTGTGTCATACCTTTCTGACCCTTGTCATGCTGCCTCCTTGTAAATGAGCCAGTTGCAGCTTCCCTTGATCTTTGACCCTTGGAACATGTCTTGCAACATATTTTTGTCTTTTATATTGATAAGCAAAAAATTGGAAGTCAGGCATTAACTGGCTAATACCAGTTCATTCAAAATTTTCCGGAGCTGGTCCCACAAACTTACTGAGCTGATACTGAGCATTTTGGCAGGGCTTTTTGTTCCAACACTGAACACAACTCCTACATGATGAGGATGCATCCTCCTCAGTTACTTCAGCTGGCAGAAGTCTATTTGTATTGTGTGTCTTTGGCGGTCTTATAATTTATTACCTTCAAAATTCACATTCTGTTTTTTGATTTAATAAATTCTCTCAAGATTAGCTACACCTCTGGTTTGGTTTCTCATTGTAGGAGAAGGCCAAACTATAATAATTTCTTCTTTCTGAGTTCTATAAAACTCAGTTTAGGTTTTGGGGATTTTTGTATTTTAGCAAGTATACCTTTAAGCTAAAATGGCTAAAGAATGATAAAACAATCATTGCATCACGTCATTTTTCAGTATACATTAGTCTTTCCAATACTATCTCTTTTGAAATTTTTTTAACAATTAAATGTTCTATCAAGATAGTTCCTATAAGAACTGCTACTCTTCTGTCAATTAAGCCCTGTACATAAATGTGCTAAGGAAATGGTGCAAGTGAGATAGGAATAGTAACTATTTTAAGTACGAAGCACACTGTGAAGCTATTTTTGACATTGTACATTGTACACATTAATTTTCCTTGACTAAAAATGGGGAAAATAAGCTTTCTATTTTCACTGTTCATGCAAACATATTGCTTACACTAGTGAATAATCTGAATAAAACCAGAAACAAATTGCTCTATCAGTATGTCATCCTACAGCCAAATTTCTTGTGATTATAAAACCATTATTACATATTCCTCCTACAGTCCAAAAACACCTACAAGCAGATGAAAATGAAACTTCTGATGAATTGATTCCCACATATCCTCTGTCTATTCCTGATGTTTATGAATGTCCATGCCTTCTAAAAAGGAATCCTCCATTTTTCTCCTTACTTTCACGCAATTCTTTCAGCGCACTGATTCAACAACATCATTCTTTGTCAAGCATAGGCTGGGAAAGGGGCTTGGAAGAAGGTAACATAGGTGGTCTCTGGTGCTGCTCCAGATACTACCTTTTGTAGCTTTAGGTGGGTTCCAAATGTACACTCAGATACAAGGAGAAACACTGAAATTATTTCATACTACTGACATTCAGACTCAGAAGTAATTTATAAAAATTGGAGTTGACTTGTAATTTGCCTAAGCTCTTTGAAAATTTACCTAATATCCTTGTAAGTTAGTTATAGCCCCTGACTGTTACACAAGGGACCCCTCCAATCATTCTTCTGTTTCATGCTTCCAAACAGGTATGCAAAAACTGACCCAGTGGTAGACTTCCCTTAGACCTCTGGATGATTTTCCCAAAAAGAAAAAATCTTCAACTAAACAAATTGTCTTCCCAATTTCATGCACTTCTCTACCAGCAAATAGCAGCAGGGCAGATTTGGAATTTCCACAGGACTTGAAAGGGGTAGACAGTCAGGCTGCAGGAAAAATAAATATGTCCAAATTGAAGGCAAGTTTATGGCCTGAGATAAATATATATATTTGCATGATGTTGTCCACAAGCTTTGTGATCTGGTAAACCTGAGGACAGAACATGACCTTGAATTTTAGGCAGTACTCAGCTGTATGCTTCCTGAATGTTTTCTTGTGCTGTATCATATTTTTGCTTAGCTTATTCCTGGGGGGAGAAATTGTACTTTATTTGTTAGAATAATGCAATGTTAGATCTTTCAGCAGAATTGTAATTCTGTGCCATTTTGAAAACATGAGCATGCGGTATGGCTTCTGCTGTCTATCTCAGCAGCTCACCTGCATGGAACAGAACAGTTGTGGCACAAGCAACTTAGGGAAGCAGAGCTTCAAGGCAGTGGTGTCTTCTGGAATGACTTATCTAAAAGACAACTGGGCATGGCTCTACTCAGTATTTGTTTCCTCTCCGGCTCTTTAAAGGAAAAGAAAGAAAGAAAGGTGATGTGGGAAATACCAGACAGCCCTTGCAACCAAAGGGTGTGAGGAAGGTAGGCCTGCTAGAAATGGATAATGTTGTTTATGAACTTTTATAGGAAGAAAAATCCTCAGACATCTCTCCCACCTACCTAAAATCATCATTAGGACATGCCTCTCCTTATGGCCAGCAGGAGTAAAGCAGCATAGAACCCGCCACTACACTACCATATCTTAGAATTAATGCTCCTGTAATAGTATCGTGAAAATCTCTAGCCCTCTATTTGCAGGAAGATCCAGAGCACCAGACACACACATGTGAACAATATAGCTGAAGTTGAAGTGCCACCACACACTAAAAGGACACACAGACAACAGATCAAGGATCAAAATACCCAGTTAAACAGGAGGAAAAGATTTCTCACCACATGGGTCCTTGGGTACCAACCTCCCTGCTCTCCACACCAAGGGAGACATTTTTCCTGTTTATAAAGTGCCTCCAAAAGGTGGTCTTGGGAACTAAAATTACTAAATATTAGAAATAATGGCTTTTGTAGAAACTCAGTCTATTTTTCCTACATTCCATTTCTCACATACCACCATTTTTGACAAGTAATAAATTAACATCTTTTCTTCTTCACATTGGCTACAAATACTTCATCACATTACTCTATAAAAGTCTATAGTTTTGTTCAGAGTAGTTGCTCTCAGCCTGTGTTTAAAGCTTTCTGTTTCCATGTCATATATAAATATGAGCTTACATGTCTGAAAGCCTGTCTGGTTTCCCACTTTTAAAAATATTTTCTCTCCCTACAAACTTTGACTCATTCATCCAGGGATGTTGCCAAAGCAGCAACATTCCATGGTCTTGGGACAAGCAACTCTTCCTTCTCCTTTGAACCTTTGGGTTTTTTCACATGAACTTACAATTATACAGTGCTCGAATACTTCCATTTTTTCAAATAAAAGATTTACAGGCAGTATTACAACTTGACCTGATTCTGTACATGGCTGCATGCCTTCCCAGATCAACCCTTTTACTCCATTTTAGTGAAAATTCCCATATATGCTAAGTTGTGTGTAGTGAGAAGACTTTTACGTCAGGCTCTTAGGAGCACAGAGCAAGCAGCATTTCCCAACTATGTGTTCTGAAGTGCTGGTAAATTCAGGGCATCATACAAGACTTTGTGAAAGAGGATGCACAGATCTTTTCTAGAGTGTTCATGCATTAAGTAGAAATAGTTTTTAGCTTGAGTTTGCCTGAGTGAGACCCAATAGGCCAAACAAGTCAAGTCTCATATACCAGTAAAGCTGTTCGGATTTTCACTACTGCATCAGCAATGCTGATATCAATGTTAATCAACCAGTAATTTTACAAATGAAATATTATAAACCTCAGTAATAAACTATACACAGCTATGCTACATATGGATGTAGAACACCATGGAAACAAGCTAAGTTGCAGCTACATCTCAAAAGAAATCAGAAGGGAATTGAATTTAGGTTACGCAAGCTGAGGCCAGAACTTTAAAACAAACACCTTTCTAAAAGAGCCTTTTTATCATTGCAAATCAGTGCAAGATCTCTCCAGCTTGTCTCAGCTTTGTTTTCCTTGCCCTTCCACAGACCCTTGCTCCATCTGGACTCTTCCCTCAACAACTACACCACTCTCTTGTATTCCAACTTCCTGGGCCAACTTTCATCCCTTCTGAAGAAGCTGAAACTCTTACCACCCCTAAGTCTTTATTACCCAGCTTTTCTAAGCCAAATTCTTTTCTTACAGGATTTGAGCCCTGTAAATCTTTACAACAATAGGGCAAAGGAACCTCAAAGCCTTGTTTCCCTTCCTGGTCCTTCCTCTCCCTGTGCCAGTCTGTAGTCAACATGAATCTCAGCAGAAATAAGAGAGTGAGTGTTGTCTCCTTCCCTCAGAATCATGGTTTCAATTCTCAAGGTCTTTTCTGCAAGACTGTGCAGCAAAAACCCATTTTATTAGACTCCTACTGTGGTTGGACTTTTTGTTTTTGAAACGCTTATCTGCATGGCTCCCTGGCATCTGTGATGTGCCTGGTAATCTCCACATGTTTTTATTTTCCTCCTTTTGCAATGTAATGACAAATTAAAGTAAATTCTGTTAGAATAACAGACATTTTGGACACAGAGACTACTCTCTTGACAAATTTTAAATTTCTGCTTCAAACCCATGGTGGTTTTAGATCAATGAAGACATCATCCAAATGGTGAGCCATCACAAAATATTTTTCTTTATGTTCATTTCCAGATGTAAATCACTGGGTGGCAACTGACACCAAGGAATTGAAAGAAGAGTCTGTTTAACTGTCAGCTTGATGCATCTGGCTGGCTGTGTGGTTATAATGGTATTGCAGTGTCTTGGGGAACTACTGAATCACCCTATAACAGAAGGTTGTCTATATCTCTGTGTGCAAAGCAATAAAGCAGTATACAGAAGAAAATATTAGACAGCTATACTCCTTAGGCCAATTTGTCTCACAGCTATACTACAGTAAATCAGAAATAATTCCACAAACCTCTGCAGAGCTATTCCAAATTTATGTTTGCAGAGCTAAGAGCATAATCTAGTTCTTTTAATCTCATTCTATCATTTTATATAGCCAGTACTGAAATAGTGACTATATGCAGAAGTTTTTGAAAAACATCTGTTGTAAAACAACTCTTATTTTCAAAGTATTTTTAACACCCAAAGCTAAAATACTATGGAATATATATACTGGCCCCTTTTGAACTCTTTGCTGGCTGTGTATGAGATATTTGTAAATTTTCTTCGTGCATTTGATGTGTACTTTAGGCAGTGGTCTCCCTATTGATAATCTACCCTGCCACTGTGCACACTCTGCATTTTCAGAAGTAGCACTGCCTCTTTCTTTCTTTTTGCTCTGGGTCTCCCACAGGAAGGGTATCAGAAAAAAAAAAATTAGTATAAAAAGCATAGGCCTTTCCAGTTCTACCCCACTTGGGCATGAGCTCAATACTTCTGGCTTTTCCAGAGAGCCATTGTACCACACAGGTCCTCTTCCAAAAGTTGTATAAGATAGCCACGGTCCCTGGAAATCTGTTAGAAAAGCCTAACTTGTGCTCTAATATGAAAAATTTCAGAAGGAAGAACTTCTAAATATTACCTGAAATTACTATTGATTTTATCTAAACCTAAGCACAAAAATTTGAAATTTGTTTCAGGACAGTGTATTGTGTGGTAGGAGGAACAACAAAAAGCCTGTTTTCTAGTTCAGAGTCATTGCACTGCAGCCATAACAAGCTAACTTTAGTGCATGCTTTTGTACTTGGTATCCCACTAAGGCAGCAGTCCCAATAGCTCTCACTGCCATAGATGCACCAGTCACTGAGATGCTTTATTCTGAGAAAAAAAAAAACAACCAACAACAAAAAACCCCCCCACAATTATTTTTCCATCAAGATTTAGCTGCTTTTTTTAAAAATAACTATTACAGGTGAAGATAATTTATACTGAACACTGACAGGCAGAAGATGATAGTATGTCTGTGGGTGAGTGGGTGATCATCTGAAAGTGAACTTTTGAACTCATAAGCAAGCATAAGCTATGAGTATGCAGCCTGCTAGCTGACTAAATTTGATAACACTGGGACTAAATAACCGTGGCATGTCCTGATTCCTCCAATTAATAACAAGATGTAAGACAGAACCACCAATTAGGAGCTGATCATGTGTTTCCTTCTGCACATTGACTATTTAGATGGGGAACTCTGGGGGCTGCAAAAGAAGGCGGTGAAGATCACGACTGGAGAAAAGATCTTGGAAGTTGCAGCAGACCCTGGAGATCAGATCACTGCCCGGTGACAAGTGCTGGGGAACAAGCAGATACTCAGGCTGCTGGACCAGAGACCTCTCACATTTGAGACTGGTACCTGTGAGCAGTGGCACAGCATCACCTGACTGGGCTTTCTGCCTGTCCTTCCCTGGCCAGCAGCCACCTCCCCATGCGGAGGGACACTGAGACCTAGGGAACACAGTGCTGGTGAAGAGGGAGAGGATGAATGTGTGAGGAAATCAAGCAGAGCAAAAGCTTCAGTCTCAGGGGTTCTTAATTAAAGCCCAATATGCAGACCCACCATTCCTTGTTGTTTGCTCCGTCTCACCGGTGACAATTTAAGACATAACTTGTACAACTGTATAATTCGATCACTGCCGACCTGCATTCCCATGCATGCAAAACACAGTAGATGTATTCACAACAGAAGACCATGCTACTTGTGCAGTGATCAATGACTCACCAGCAGTGTAGACTTCTAAATTTAGTTCTGTGCCCTATTGAGGAGTTACTCTGACAATTTACCATGGTGATGCCACCCTTATGAGCTTATTATCACAGTGTTTGTCTTCTCCTTCTTACTGCTGCTGGAAAATAGGCACAAATGCGCTTCCATCGTCACCTCTTTTTCCTTCAAATTCTAACTTCTAAATTGCACAGAAGGAATGGAAGGAGAGAAACTGAACAAAGATCACCTAATCTTATTAACCATGGGAGGAAATCACATTTGTGTTAGAGTGGAGCAACAAAAAAAAAGATACATCCCAATACCAACTCCTGTAATTCCACAACTGAATTATTTTCAAACGTGGTAAATCAAATTTAATGCCAATATGTCTGTATGTTAAAGATCAGACTTACTGACAAAACAAGAAAATTGTACAGACTTTTGTGCACTGTATTTGAAGGGAGTTTTGTTTATAATGAAATCATCCTTGTTTGCTTGGGGTTTCTCAGATATTTTTAAGAAAGGAACTGAAAACACCAGTTATTAATAAATATTTTCATGTAATTAGTCTGTGGAAGTAGAAATTTCTGTAGAAATGCTGGAAGCTCATTTAATCCTCAAAGAGACATTTGAAAAAAAAACTGGGCAAAACACCACAGAAAAGTCTGCCTAATGTTAGTCATGTTAGTAAGTAACTGAAAATGGCTGATGCCCTTTTTCAGATTTTTATCATAAAGCATGGGCTGCCACTAAACTAGAGTCTGTTTTCTCATAAGGGAGGGACAAATATCCACTAATACCGGTAGTGCTTATTGAATTTCCTTCTGCAAGTATGACATGATGCAGCCAGCACAGGAGACCATGAAAAAAGCAAAGACAAGTGAGGTCAAAACACTGAACCGATGTCAAATATCATTTCCACACCTCATCTGCTCTCTGAACAAACTGTTACTGCTTTTCTTTAAATCAGTACCCATCCACTGGCTGTTATCATTTCTCTATCAGCTCCTGGCCAGGCACACAGTTTAGGTCTGTCAAGATAGTCTGGGCGTCCTCAGCCTGACTTGATGTTTGCAGCTCTGTCTGAATCTAATGGTGAAACACACAATCTGTATGGATTGCAAAGCCATTTTCTGCTTCAGTTCTAGCCTTCTCCTTTTAGCTTCCTTTTTCTGGTTTTCCTATACATAAATCTTATGCAATTATTTCAGGATTAGTTCTCCTTGGTTCAAGTAACTTGACAGAATTGGGCACTTATACATTTGTCCATCTGCCCTGTTGCTTGAAACTTTGTCTTGAACAACATCCTTTCTATTCATAGCAGCTTTTATTCTTCCTGACTTCTCAGCTAACGTTATGCTATGCTCATATTTTTACAAGGGGTACTTAAATATTCTAGACATTTTGTGGTTTAGCTAAATAAAATAAGCCTACACAGCTTAACGGTTCAGCCTGCACCACTGGCCTCATCTTTTTCTTTTCCACATAAATCAGCTTATTTCTTTCTAAGTACTCTCAAAAGCTTATTTAAATGTTCCAAAGTACTCATGGTTTATAAAATATATCTCTTCAGATGGGTGTATGGACAGAGAATAAACCATTTTTGTTCACAGGAATAAAGTGTGAAATTGTGGATGGTGGCACTATACAATCACAAGGTAAGACCCTTTCTTAAAGAAGGTAAAAGTATTTCAGACGAAAGCAATTCTATAAAAGAGACTAAAATCCATAGGTGGGCCAGCTTTGTGAAATCCAGAGGACTGGATTCAAAGGCACTAGAGTGTTTAGGGCTTTTCCCCGCCCCCCCTTATCAGAAAACTCTTCCAGTGACAACCTCGATAGCAAGAAATTAAACCAGTTGGAGCATGACGAAGCAAGTCAGGAAATGTGATTAAGGATAGACACATCATGGAATATATGAAATATCCAGAATATTACAGGTGTGCCAGGGAAGTGGGTTGAGAGGGAAGACATTAACCATGTCAGACAACATTCAAGGGCTGAATTTCTCTGTGGAGGGCTGGAAAGGTTGGGAAGGGAAGACAGATACCAGCAGCAGGCTGGATCCATCCAACTGATCACTTAGATACTGTAGTCCTTTGAAAAAGAGAGATGGATCCTGACACAAGACCAGCAAGACCCAGGGAACACATAGCCATGAGGAATAGTATTAAATTTGTTTTTTCCTAGGATTTAGTATAGTCTAAGACTGCTGTTTTCCTTTTTACTATCTGCAAACAGCTTTTCTGTATTCAATTTCTAAGATGCAATTTTCCAGCAGCTGCCAGTTTATTAGATTTCTGGCATGTCTGGTTGTTAAAATGTATAAATAATTTGGGACCTGCTAACCTGCCTCTCAAGCTGGGGTCAGTTTTCATTTTGTGTGACAATATCTGCCATTATTTGTGCACTTGTTTTTCTGGCAAGTTTTCAAACACCAGTTAGTTGGTGAGCAGAAAATGATAGCTTTTCCTCTGTAAAGAATTATAAGCAGAAGTATACAGAGATGAGCTCTCGGATGTCTATAACATTACCAACATCCTCAGAGTGAGCTATGACAACAAGGATGTCTCATTTGGAAAACAATCCAGGATAAAGGAATAGGAAGAAATATGTCGACATGGAATGTCGTGACATTTCTGAGGGGTTTGAGCTTTTAATGAGTGAGCCTAGAGCTATTCAAAATGACCTACTGTAGTTTTGCTTTTTATTGGTTTCTTTGTCCTGGTAGGCCATTCAGCTTATCACCTGGTTTGGTTTTTATTGTTGATGCATTGGATTTTTGGAGAAGTTTAAAGCTCATTACATTTTCTTCCTTGAAAGCAGAGAATCATGTAGAGACCACAATCATTCTTCAGTGGCTTAGTCTTTCAAAGGGCACAGTTATTAGGTGCACTGTGATGCAGATAGCCTCCTCCCTAATCAGATAAACATCCAAAATACAGGGGTTTACATAGTGCCCATCATCTCATGGCTGAGATGGCTGATTACTTCTGGAAGGCAGGAGCTTGTGGCAAGTCAGCTGCCATATGTGACAAAGATCTAGAAAGAAAAATCCTACTCGAGGTGTTTGAGTCCTTTTTTGACTCCAGGAGTTTATTTGCTTGTGAATACTGCCTTTTACAAATCCCCAGTGTAACTCATTTCAGCAAACCTCAGGAACCAGTGCACAAACAGGCATAGACTGTAGGTAAACATAGTCCATTTTCCATGAAAAGACTGAAGACTGAACCCCAGGAGAGTGAGGATGTATAGGTGGAGCAGATATTGAGCAGGTCTGAGTGCACAACTGCCCACAGAAAAGTAAAAGCCTCCATTTAAAATCTCTTCTAGTATCCCAGATGAGTTTGAGAGTACATAAGAATGAAGGCTGACATACTATTAGACTCTCTCTCTATCTAAAGTATTTTTTAGGCTGCAAATTACTGATTGGGCAATTTAACGAAAGAAACTCTATGACCTGCATAGATGCAATGTTAGAGTGCATAAACTGTTTGCATGTCACTTTATCTTTGCCTTTATGTGACAGTTTTGTTTCTCATTTCTGCTGCTAAATCTGACCCCAAAGTTAGAAGTGATCTGTGTGGGTGTGTTTATCAGAACACATTCCTGGGGTCCCGTGTTCATAACATGCATCAGGACTTGAAGGATATCTTCCTTTTAATACCCAACTGTTTTGTGGTTTAGTACTTTATTTAGGTATAATCTGAAGGAAGCAGGTGTGTGAAAGAAATTTATTAAATCAAGGCCTTTAAATTATAGGTTTTTATTTTTTCTCACACTACCTGAGGACAGAAACACTTTGTATTAGCAAAATAGGGTTAGATTGTCCCGAGAGTTGCTGGACATCTGCATTCAGCATGAGCACCACCACCTGATTTCCTATGGCGATCCTAGAAGCATCTCAGTGATGCATCAAATATCTGAATCTGCTCCAAAAAAGACTGAAGACTGAGCCTTGTATGTCATGGTTGAGCTGAAAAGTCAAGCTTCCCGTAGTGTCTCTCAGGAAATAAAAACAAAATATGAACTTGGAAATTAACTTGGAAACTTTGACCATCGTTTTTTCCTTTGAGCTTTGCTTGCCCACACCAGACCACTGATGGCCAGCTACCATAGCACATATGCCTTCTGTTGCCTCATCCATTAACTGACTCCTTTGCTGCTCAGATGTCTTTTCTTCCCATCTCCCTATTCCTGAGTTGAATGGGAGATTCATCAAGCAAACAAGTCTTTTAAATACAATAAAAATATCTGGGGAAGAAAAAAGCATTAGAGTTGGAACCAGTAAAAATGTATACACATTGCACATCAATTAATTCATTCTTTTGTTTAGAGTCAATTTTCTTCAGGCTTCACTTCACAGAGCAGGCAGCAAAATGGTGTCAAGTGTGCCCTCATTTCCCTTTCTTAATACCATACCAAGTGACCAACAATTGTGAATAGGTGTGGAGGAGATGAACTCCCATTTTATCCCTTCAGAAGCGCATATATAAACCTCTAACCACCTGCCCCCTCAGCAAATAGTTACACTACATGAAATTCCAACAAAGCTTAAAACAGTGGGAGGAAGTGAACACTTCCATCAAAATGCTCTGCAGTGAAATAGCTGGTGATGATGAAAGTTAAATTGCCAAGGCTGGGCAAATACTTTCTGGCTATCTGTAGATTTTTCACACTGGCTCCATTGATTTTGAGTTTGTGGCACTAGTAAATCATAAAAAAAATCAATTGTGGCAATGTATACAAAATGAAGTTGGTTTGAATAAACAGCTCTCTGTTAGTATAAATGCATCCACATTGCATATTTGGATTAAATGAGCACCATTTCTCAGAAACTATGTGAAATGAGAACACTAATATAGAAAATTTTTCAATGTGAATTTCAAAACTTTGGATGGAAAAAGCTTTAATGTTCTCACACAGTTCTGTGGTGAGTTGTAAAGCCTATATGTCAAAGTGGTAGCATTTCCAGGTTCTTCCTGCATGTGAACTCTCAGCTCCAGGACAAGTTGCCCTATGACTTTTGGCAGCTGTGTGGGCTAGGCACAGGACGTTGCAGGAGAGATCAATTTCCACCTGCAGGATTCCTGGGAGGCATTTGCTCAGCGGACACATTGTGCAGAGTAGTGAAGAAAAATTTTTGCTCATTCTGCCAGTCCTGCAGGGAAAATTAATGCCTGTCATTTGCCACCCAAGCTCCAGCAGAAGGTCAGCAGGGGATGGGAATGGTCCCTGCAGGAGGATTGTGACTTTGGCCCTGCTAAGACCTCTCAGCCCTGCCTGTCCCAGCTCTCAGAGCTTCTGCCTAGTATGTCCATAGGTTGAAAGTGACCCAGGGCTCCCATCAGCATCTTGAAGGCAGTGCTGGGAATCTGGAGCCAGTATCTCCAACTCCTGAGGTTGTGAAGGCACTATAGCTGACTTTTGTATATTGAGGCTGCTGTTAAGAACTGCTTGCAGCTGGGCTTTGGAGTGGGTTTGCCACACAAAATATGCACAGACACACACTCATATACCACACACACAGTGTTCTCAGCCCCTAACCCATACTCAGCCTCTTGGCCCTGCCCTGGGAGACGGCAAACCATGGGTACTGGAGAAGAGAGAGGGGCTCTCAGCCCTCAGCTGGGAGACAGCAACATGAAGGCTAAGGAAAACAGTGAGATATTACAAGCATGAACAAGAGACTAACTTGTGACATGTCTGCCCTTTCTGTAGCCACTTAGTACTACTGCTGGCACACATCACTTTTTCTGCACAGCAGAAATATATCCTTCCCTTTTTTCACCATATCAGCTCATCCTTCCTTCTTCCTGATTTAGTTTCAATATTAGACTTGATGAAAAAGAAGACGGTCTGTTTTAAGTTACCAGCTACAAATGAATCTACAAATGCAGACTAGAAACACAAAATGTGAGGGTAGGAGAGACAAGAAGAGAAAAAGGACCCTAAAGAGAACCTGTACAAAGAAAGCTTGTGCTGACTGATAGCATGCAAAACCAAAACAAAACAATCATTGCTGCAATGGCACAGGAAAAAAAAGCAATAATTGAATTCAGAAACTTTTTAGTAGATGACACTCCTATTTATAAACGCTGCTGGCCAGAGCTGTACGAGTCTGCAGCCAGAATTAGGTTATGCCCCGGCAGGAGGAAGACTGATGGCAGCACAGAAACGCTCACACCAGCTGTACCCTTTTACTGTATTTCCATACTTTTTCAGGCATCATCACAACCTGCCCAGACTGCCAGAGACCCTGACTTACATGAAGACTGGCATCCCAGCTATTGCATGGCGTGGTAGCCACAACAGCAAAGCTAACGTGGGCTCCTCAGAGCAAAACTGTGACATCTTATCTACAGAGCTGTATTGCCTTCATGCCCTTAGAGTGTTAAGGGTGTGACCTTGTGTTCATAATGCAAGCAAGAACCATGGTCTCACATACATTAAGATTTTCCCTATATTCAGATGCAGTTTATTCCCACTGAAAGGAACAAGAGCAAACCACACAGAATTTTCCATTGAAAAAAGACTTTTTATGAAAAATCATTTGAACTGGAAGTATTTTCCTTTGGACAAAAATTATCTAAACAGCTAACTTGCTGTCACTTTGTTTGTCTAGGAGAAAGACATTGGCCCCGGAAGCTGAGCAAGTGCTTGGGAACAGAGTACAAAAATATCTCAGAGAAACACTGGCTGAGTTTAAGTGCTGATGTAAAAGACTGCTGAGCCCAGCTGAGCTGTAGTTCCTTATGAGAGCTGTAAATCTGGACTAATATCTTTAGTGAGTGAAGCTGGTTCAGCGCACCGTGCAACTCGTCCCTTATTTGAGCCCAACAGCTTTAATTTATCCCAGATGTCACCAAATGGTGGGACCAGCACTTTTGCTACTTTGGCATGAAATGCACTAACAGTGTCATTAGACGAAGCAAAAAGCAAGGTATTACTCTTCTAGAAGACAGTTTCCTTCTGTTTCAGCCTCTAGAAATACACCGTATAAACCTACATTCCAGGTGCTCTGGCTTACAGCCTTCTCACTTGGAAGGTGTTTCAAAGTCCTCTTCCTGTTCAATAGGAGGGCATTTTGTACAATCATGCACATACTTCACCAGTTCTTTTAGCAAAAGTTATTTCTAACAAAACACTTGATGAATGATGACTTAATGCAATGCAGCCTGATTACTCGAAATTCCCCACTGGCTCACAAATACCATTTGACTGGATAGGAATGCATCTGGGATGGCTCAGGATAGCAAAAAAAAAGTGCTTCTGAACCTCCATGCACCAGCACTGCAAAGAAATTATTTAATTGTGTCATCAAGTCTTTAGATTTTAAAAAGGTTTGAGGGAAGACATGATTACTGGTTTTGAGTAGGTATTTGTTGTCAAGGTGCATTTGAGACAATTGTTCAAAACCACTATTGTTCATGTAATTGTTTGGGTCCAGAAGATGTAAATAAGCCTGATGCAACAGTAGCTAAAGGAAAAACAATGAATGAAGATGCTGCTTACCCTCTGATAGACAACCACTCTCAGAGAGCATGGCAGACAAAATTCTTTATTTGGTCACATCTTAAATTCCTCTCAAATGCAGTTAAATCCTTCATCTTTCAAGTCCTCCATTTCTTCCATGTTTTGCTTCATTCCACATCTAGGCACTGCTACCAACCAAATGTGGATAACTTAAGACTTCATTTTGGAAAGCAAATGTCACTACTAACTCTTCTTGGAGTTCTTGATATCTAAACATGTACAGGGATATAGCCTGAGAAAAAGCCCCTTTTTACATACGCCCATGCTTGGGAATACATGTAAACTATTCCTACCTTCCAAGTGAAATAACAGAAACCATTGGAACCATTATAAATTCCTGTACTATCACAGGACTGTATGTTGAGTTTCACTTTTTTGAAACTTGTCATAGGTTACAATGTAA
>WAAE01026076.1:0-20339 GCA_013400495.1 Nicator chloris
GCCTACCCCCTGCTCCCCCCTCGCCTCCCCACACACATTCATGGAGTATTCCAAAGTATGCAGTCCCTCCCCATCTTCCACATCAGCTCTCGTTCTCCTGGGAAATACCTCAGGAGGCATTTCCTGTAAGCAAAAAGGTACCACTGGGACAGACTAATTTAAGGCTGCAGTCAAGATTAGTGCTTGTTAGTGCTTTTCATCCATATTTTTCCATGTCTAGTGTCCACAGTCTCAATATGGTTCTGCTTACTGTTGTAGCAACAATACAATAATTAAAATGGCACAGCCTTTTCCAAAGGATTCCCATGGATAAAATTTCTTGATCTTTTCTTTCCAAAGTACCTCTTTCCAAATTTATGAGCAGAAAAGGTTTTCTCTGCAGTTATAAGTTCCTGTGAATTCTGAGTTTAACAACATTCATTATAATAAATAAAAATGTTTTAGAGCATCTAAGTGGGCATTATTACATGCCCACTGGTAGCTGGGTGGATTTCAGCTGTGTTCCCTTATCTCCACTGCATGGGCAAGGGGATTCAGGAAATCTGTGTGCCATAGGTCAGAAAAATGTGTCAGGAACAATGGGAACATTTCTCCTAAATTTTTGAGCAAACTTAAACAGAGAATCATCTTCCCTCCTCTTTGCCTCCTTCCCAACAAACATCCATGAATGATCAGTTTCTGAAGAACAGTGAGTCTTCATAAAAAAAAAGAATCATAAATAGCCCACTGTGTTTTCAAACTACTTTTTTATGGTATCACAGCAGCCATGTAGGGAATCAGATATGGGGAAAGGAAATAGTTGTATCGGGCTGGGGTACAAATGCTCAGGCGCTCTTTCCAAGGAGCAGAATTAGTGTTGTGGAATTTAGAAAGGTCATCTCTGCTTGTGTTGGCTTTGCCTGTGACTTTGTTGCTCCACTCCATCATCTGTGTATCTTTCTGAATCACTGCAATGCTGGGTTTGTTTTGTTTTTTTTCCTTTTTGAAATCTGAATACACATAAAGCATGTTTTAAAGCTAAAACTGCTCCAAGCCAGCTAAACTGGCTGCAAGCCTGGATATTATAGGGAGGAATTCAGTCTTGGAAATTTGACAGCATCAGTGGTCTTTAGGTCCCTGGTGTCTTTCAAAGGGGCCCTGAATGTCACCGCTCCACTGAAACAGCCTTTTCTAACAGACAAGCACATTAGTAAACAGATGAAACCCAATTTGTTACAACTGTAGCTCTTAGAGTTAAAAAATCTTATTAAACAAAGAACTCAGCACACTCCAAAAAATAAAACCACATCAGCTTGGAATTTGTTTTCAAAAGGGCATTCAAAATAAATTCCTTGACAACTGTTATTCCAAATCGATGGTTTGGAGAAATGCAAACTGTGCATTATCCCATGGGCGGTGTCATAGAGGGACCCAATTCCACACCTCTGACTCCATCTACATTAGCAAATGAAGAATAAGCCAAGGAATTCCACTCCAATGCAATTGTTTCCTTTGCTGGTTATGGATTTGTTTCAGAACCCAGTGCAAGCAGGAAAGGGCTTGGAAAACTCCGCTTGTTTATGGGACAGGGCTGGAAAATTTGGAACTGTCAAATCTCCATGAGGCTGCAGTGGGAGCAGCAGCGATGAGATCTCTGTCTGACAGAGCGACTCAGACAGACCACGGCTAAAAAGAAGGAAAAAAAAATCAACTAATAGGATATATTGTGTAATTATTTTGAGTTATTAATTGACAGTGAAGAGAACCAGCTTAAAAGAGTACAACAACACAGAATTAACAAAAAATTCCACCATGATCATGTGTTTCCTTTCCTCATTACACTGCTGCAAACAGATAGCGTGACTCAGGGTTTGCATGCTGCTGACACTGATACATGGTCATGCAATGCTCCGATGTCCAGTGCCCCTAAGTAGATAAAAAAACCTGAGAACTACCAAAGACATTTCATCAAGACTGGCCCGGCACTGTCAGTGAGCTGAAATTTGGGAGGACCCTCCTTCCCTAACCCTAACCCTAACCCTAACCCTAACCCTAACCCTAACCCTAACCCTAACCCTAACCCTAACCCTAACCCTAACCCTAACCCTAACCCTAACCCTAACCCTAACCCTAACCCTAACCCTTACCCTAACCCTAACCCTAACCCTAACCCTAACCCTAACCCTAACCCTAACCCTAACCCTAACCCTAACCCTAACCCTAACCCTAACCCTAACCCTAACCCTAACCCTAACCCTAACCCTAACCCTAACCCTAACCCTAACCCTAACCCTAACCCTAACCCTAACCCTAACCCTAACCCTAACCCTAACCCTAACCCTAACCCTAACCCTAACCCTAACCCTAACCCTAACCCTAACCCTAACCCTAACCCTAACCCTAACCCTAACCCTAACCCTAACCCTAACCCTAACCCTAACCCTAACCCTAACCCTAACCCTAACCCTAACCCTAACCCTAACCCTAACCCTAACCCTAACCCTAACCCTAACCCTAACCCTAACCCTAACCCTAACCCTAACCCTANTAGTTGTAAATACCCATGCAAAAACCCACAATCCACTGAAATTGGTGGGATTACTCCTTGGTTGGCCCCTGTTCTCCTATTTCAATGAAACTTTAATCACATGAGTAAACCCAATGAGGCTGGGCCATGATTTAATCAGTGTGATAATTAGGTTTTGCCTTGCTTCTGTTGCAGAATCCTGCAGACTCAGAGGACAGAGCCTCTGGATTAGCAAAGCTGTATTTTCTCAACAGTTTTGCAGAGATGTGGGAGGGACTGGAAAGGGAAAGAGCTCGAGAACAGGTCTTTAGATCTTTAATAGTAATGGCATGAGGAAGGCTCTCTTCCCGTGTCTGTTCTTGTCATTGCCTGCCTGGAAATAGCTTGACACAAAGCTGGTTTGAAAGGGCAGGAATGTCTGTTTGCATTGAGACTGCTTAATTGTAGGTAGAAGATTAGAACTCAGGGCTGAAATTCCCAGCTGAAAAGAGCACCTTCCCAGCTCTCTGCTCTCATATACTGGGTCTTGTTGAGGCAGCTGAAAGGCAGGAGTTTCCTGGATGCTGGGAGGCCTTTGACTTACTTTTTTTCCCTGAACAAAGGGCAGGTCGCCTGAGAATTCTGCTTTGTGAAGCTGATGCTGAAGTCTTCTTCATGCAACCTACCCCAGCAGAAACACTGAAGCAGCAATGACTTGTCCCATACAGTGACGGAGAATAAGGCTTGGAAAGATCCATTACAAGACTCTAACAGAGGCCCCAAAGCACACTCAGGGGAAACTTTCAAGCACTGGTAATAATTTCCATCCAGGTTCCACCCTCCTGTCTCACTGCAATGTAACATCATTGCAGCCAGAGATTTAGTGGTGTTGGATTAAGTCCAGTTTTCAGACCTGGTCCTGAGTTTTGCCTTTCATCTCCTTGACAGAGGCCTGTTGAAAAAAGCACAGCGTCTGTATTGGTACAGAGGGGAGGATTGCACAGTAGGGGCTTGGGTTTGTTCCTTTTCACTTTCCTTGAACTTGAAAATACCTTTTGGGATTCAATACCAACAAAAAACCTTTCTTAAGAGGGACCAAGCATGGGAAATATGAGGTCAAGTACTCAGTGGAAGCAAACTCAGGATGACAGCAAATGTTACAGTGTGACCTGACCTTGGTGGTGTCTGGTATCTGCTGTAACAGTACACTGAAACAGGGTGGTTTCAAGAGAAAATACTCTAAATTTTGGGAGGCTCAGAGAGCCTTTTCTATGACACTATGTGACAAAGCTTTTGAAATATAGTTTAAACAGGTGCTAAAGTCTGGGTATTACCTAAAATCGTTTAAAAGGAGTTGCTGTGGTTCTTGGAGTACACTCTATCTCCTCAAAGGCAGTTTGTTTATCTCAGGAGATCATGTCAGATACTGTCAGTGCCCAAGGGAGGCTGGAGTCAGAGGTGTGTGCTGCTTGGTCTGGATGTTCAGCAGCTGCTGAAAACCTGAGTGTGCTAAAAAGGGGCTTTTGTTGCTCTGTGTCCTCCAAGGGCTGGGGGGCAGGTGGAAGTCCCAAGCCCCATGGGCTAGATGAGGGCCACAAGTATGATGAGTGCGCGTTGCACTGGCTGTGAAGTCACCCAAAATTTTATCCTGCAGTTCAATGATGTCACAGAGCTGCTCCTCATCATTAATGGACATTTTAGCTCCTCCCTATGCCCACATCAGCTCGTGGTTGCCGGCTCTTTGTGACTGGCCATTTATGGGAAAATATGTGCTTTTGAGAGTATGAGTTTTTGCCATGGAAGCACTCTGCCTATGCAGACAGGGTTGTTCTTGCCAGCTTCCAGCCTTAGTCCTGTGTACATGATTTACCCTTTGGGAAAGGAGATAACCAGTGCATCCCACGTGTGTTTGGAGAGGAACGCACAGCAGCTTGTGAAAATGATCTAGTGCATGTGTTGAGCACCAAGAATGTCAGCAGGCAGAGCACTGAGGGCTCTGCAGGGGCAGCCCACAGCTCTTTGCAGTCATTGCTGAGAGCAGTTCTGAGCAACAACCATCAAACAGCTGTGAGGAACACAATGTTCATCATGGAAAACTGGACATCCAGGAGCACCTTCCTTCCTGTTTCAAATGGATTAGTTATGAGGAGCACAGCAAAGTTCAGGTGGCTTACCCAAAAATTATTTTAACCTGAAATAAGAGAAATAAGACCTGGGAATAGTCCCTCAATCTGGGATCCAGCATCAGGAACTCCGCAGGAGACATCTGTACTGCATGGCACAGGTTACAACTGATGGGCTGAGTTCACTCACCTGTGAGCTGTGGGCTGGGGCATCTGAGCTGTGAGATAAACTGAGCTGTGAGATAAACTGAGCTGTGAGATAAACAGCACCAACAGGATGACCGTGGCTGTAGATCCCATATCTCCCAAGAGGAGCACATTTGAGTTAATATGAGACACATGATGTGTGTTTGTAACTGCATGGCCACAGCATGTGTTTTNTGTGAGATAAACTGAGCTGTGAGATAAACAGCACCAACAGGATGACCGTGGCTGTAGATCCCATATCTCCCAAGAGGAGCACATTTGAGTTAATATGAGACACATGATGTGTGTTTGTAACTGCATGGCCACAGCATGTGTTTTTGGATGGGTGTGTTTGCAGATGTTTTTGGCTCATTTAAAATATCCTTGGCAAGAGGCAGTTCTGTGAATCTGAACCAAGCCAAACACACCTCTGAGGTCATTACTGCCGTGAGATCACCACCTAGGCACAGTGCTCAGGACCTCTGAAGGCTCCTTTTGTCATTTTCTTACATTCATTTCTCCTGTTTGAAGCTGATCCAGGGCAATTACAATCCACCAAAGGAACAAACTGAAACCCGTTATAAACCCGAGCCGTAGCAGCAGGGCGTGGAGATGACATGCAGGGGCTAAGACAAAGTGTGTGTTGCTATGGTCTGATTCTTCAGAAGGACTCCAAACTCATGAAGTCAGTATACATATCAGATTGCCATGATCCTCTGGAATTTTGAGCAGAGCCTCCCACTAGGTCACTATTTCTATGTTTTCACTTTCTGAAGTATATTTATGAACAAGCTTGATTTTTTTTTTCTCTACTTTGTCTTCAAACCTATTAATTTTATTTATCAACCTCTTTGGCCCAGGCCAATTGCTTTTCAGGAATCTGGCTTAGAGAGGGGTCTGATTTCAAATGTCACTTGCTAGCACCCCAGGGTGTTGGGGGTCAGCTGCATATTAGTCTAAGCGATGTGGGTCAGGCAGTCTCCAAATTAAGCTTTTTTTTTTCTTTTAATTTTTTTTTTTTAAGCAGAAGAAGCAAAATCTTGAACTGAAAAATGTTGAAGTTGTAGGGACAAGTGTAGTTGGAAGGCTACTGCCATGAAGGATGAAGCTTCTGTTTTCCCTGTGGTAACGCTGGTATGTGTGAATACTTTTTTAAGAAGAAGATGGCTCTGTGACTCAAAAATCAGGAGAAACATTTCTGGAGAGGTTGTTCTCTGATGACCCTCAGACCCAATACTACAGCAACTCTGAAGCCTCTCTGTGTTCTCAAGGGAGCTTTGAAAGGATGTTGTTTATTTGCTTGAAGGGATGGACAGCTCTTGTTGAACCTTGGCACCCTGACCAGACTCCTCCACAATCTTTCTTCTTCAGACAAGGACATTGGATATAGAGGGTTAACAGGGTAAAATAAGGGTTTAGTTAATGGAATTGAAAAGGTGGTCAGAGGATCTGGGATGGAGTGTTCTGTTTAGCAGCACAGAGCAGGCACTGCATCCTTCTCCATGCCACCCACAGACATTCTGTCTCTCATCTTGTCTTTGCAATCCTCTCATACGCAGCCATACACAGCCTCTTTTGTCTCGTTCCCACTCCCTTGACACCACCCACCCACCCACACATCCACTCTCTCTCAAATACTTTCTTCTGCTCTGGTTTTCTTGCAGATGCCTCCCCTCTGGACCCTGTCTTGCACAACATCCCCTCCTGCCTGGCACCAGCACCTTCCCTCTCCAGACCATATGCAGAGCAGAGGCATTTCCTTTTATTGTCCACACAGCCCCACCCAGCTCCCGTCTATTCCCTGCAATAACACATTTAGAGTGGAAGTAGTCCTGCTCAGAGCAGCCACACAGACAACACAGGAGAGCTGTCTTCACCCCAAATTGCTTCTACTTGTAGGCTACTACTTCCTGCCTGTGGTTCCAGAGAAAGAGGCTAACTCAGGCTTGGAATATGTGGTGGCAAGGTGCCCTGTGCTGCTCAAAGGCTGTGAGAATGTTTGCAAAGCACCTCTATGCTCTGCTCTGCAAGAACAAACCTGGCACAGGCAGCTTCAACAAGGAGGTCTCCATCAAACGCTTTCCTGGGACATCCACCCCATCTGTGAAAATGTGTGAGCATGACAGGGATCAATGACATGGTAATGTCTTTACAGGTGGTAAAGCACTTGATCCCCGTGTTGAGGGTGATGGCAAAGCATGTGGAGAGGACCAGTGATGACCATCTGAGACCACCAGTTTGCATTCCACAAGTCCCAGGCAGAACAGCTTCAGTGCAGTCAGAGGAATAACAACAGCTTGTGCATGCCAAGGAACTGACCCTAAAACATAAATCTTAGTAGAAGTAGGTGGCAGAAAAAAAAATCCAGCAGAAATAAGATCATAAGAAGGACCCTGCCTATATAATCTATTTCTCCCTTAGAAAAGCAAATTTGGAGGCACAGAGCATTTCTGTACTGCAATAAGCTGCAGCCTACAGGACCACAGTGGACTAGAGGAGATTTCCAGCAGTGTCTCTGTGCTCTTTCCTCAGGACTTCCCCATAAGGAGCTCCTGTGCCAGTCATAAGCTGGGAACACTGTTGGCCCTCCTCCACTGTCCACTCATGACAGGCGAAACACAAACTGGAGTCCACTATTTCATACAGAGCTTGTCAGCCTTTACACAGCAAATCTAAGTTTTCCCTTCTCCTCCTCGTTTCCAGACTTCCCAGACCCTGCTACTGCACTGCCAGCTCCATACAGAGCCCAGAGGAATGTGTTACAATGCACCTGCTCCTTGTTTTATCTTTAGTGTTGGTGTATTTTGCTAGCAGGGTGCACCTTGCTCATGAAGGATCAGTGATGCTGCACTGGGCCAAGGACCCAGTGAAATCAGTGCTGCAGTATGCCAGGAGCTGTTAGTGAAGCAGAGCCTGATCCCAAAGTCATCAGACTCTGGCATGGAAAGGACAAATGATGCCCTGGTAATCACTGGGAGCTGGCTGGGTGAAATATATGTGCCATTTTGCTGGGATGAAGTTGGGATAAGGTCTGCAAGCACCATGCAAACCCTGTGTCGGCACTGCTGCTGCTGCTGCTGCTGGTGAAACCAGCTTATGCCAGTTTAAAGAGAATCTGAAAGTAAAAAATGGGCAAAAGGACAGACACAAGCCAAACCCCTGTGGTGGTCAGTGCCAGGGCTGGGAATGGAACAGCCTTGGCTGCTGACTCCTCAGCCAGGGCAGCAGTCACTCACTCAAGCTTGCTATAGACATGCAGAAGCAAATAAATACAGCAGGGAAGTAATAGAACCTGAAGACTCCATGTCTGTATCTCTAACCTCTTCCTTTTCTCATTTGGCTGGAGACATTTGGCAAGGGATATTGTTACAGCCCTTCCTGAACTGGGGGAGAGCAGCAGGAGCAAAGGGCACTGAATCCACCAGCCCTAACCCTTGATACACCATGGCTGCCCAAGGGTGGTAAGGACCATGAGCATGTGGTAAACCTGCTGATTGCTGCCTAGAGATGGTTTTAATAGAGAAACCTTGCATTGGGATCACTTCTGGGACATTAACCTCTCTGTCAGCTGCCTAGAGCAGGAGGAGTAGTTGTAGGCTTTGAGAGGTGTTCTGTGTTGCTTTCTGGAAATGTCTGACAACCCCAGCCCAGTAAGAACTACTGACTCTCCTTACCAGGGAAGTCATTGCTAGAATTTTGTTCAAGGTTTAGCTAATTAGGAGCTTAATTACTTTGTGTTATATGTAAAAGGAAACCCTGTTAGCGAGGACTTTTGCCACACAGACAGATGAGAGGCCAACATTTTTCCAACCAAAATGAATGAATCTGATGAAAATTTGCTGAAACATTGCAAGTGCTCAGATGTAAAACCTCCCAGTGCCTAGACCTCACTTCATCTTATGGCTTGCCAGACTTCACTCACAATGCTTTTCTTCCCACTCCATGTTTTGAGGTGTTAACAATGTTTGTTGAAGTGAGGACTCCTGTGTTCCATTGTTTTATATCATTTCTAGTACCAAAAATGTAACTACAAAAGGTCACAAGAATACTTTCTAAGCATGAAGACATGTAAGTCATCTGGCTTTGTAGTCTGACTGGGCATAATTCCATTAAAATTAATTTAAAACATCATGTCCAGGTGAATTAGAGCCTTCTGATTTGTGTTGTAATGGAATTATGTGTTTTTCATGCTCAAAGTAAGCAATGCTATCTCTTTACAGCCCCTCCCAGCTCATATAAAGATATATTTAGGTTTAATTGTAAAGTGCTTCACAATTCTCGGGTGAAAAGTTCAAAGTGCCAAGTACCACACTACTGTAAATATCAGTTTGCCCCCCTGTTAAAGATGCTGTGATGTGCATCCTTATTAGAGAGGGGAACCTTCTCATGAGGATGAACTCGTGTCAATCTTTTCTTTTGGTGTGTTGGATTGCAGACTTCCCTTCTGCATCTCACATATGGGTTTTATTGTTCAACAGGCTTTCTTCTTGCACAAACATCCTGGCTGAAGCACATGGAAAGGGAGGAGGGCAGACATTCCTCTCCGTGTATGTTTGAGCTTTTCTGTCTTCTTGCTATGTGGTCCCAGGAACACAGGGAGGTTCCTGCATATTTTTAAGCTCTTTGTTTCCCAGTTTCCAAGATGACACATTCTGGTGTCTTGCAGCTCTTTTACCTCTAGGCTCTGAATTTGTTATAAACAGAGCTGAGATGCCCTCACCAAGGCACTGGGGCGCTGGGGAACTTCTTATTGGTAACCACTGTGGTAGCAGAGCAAGTTGCACCAGAAAAAAAAGCAGAGGAGATCCTGGCAAGGCACTTTCCTTGCCCTCATCTTGGCAGAGGGCGCTGTTCTCATCACCTGTGCACGAGATCTGGGACCGTGCACCTTGGCCACTGCCACAGCACAGGTTATGGACTTGTTGGCTACACCCAAGTTCACTGGACTGCATCTAAGTGCACAGATGCCTTCCACTGTGCTTTGGACTTGGTCCTTTGTGCCTTTGTTAGCAAAACAAATTGCCAGATGATCCCACCTGGTTTTGGCATCACCTTTATTAATAAACCGTTTATTATTGACTGGATTGTTATAATACCTCAGTGTTATATTTTACATAAGCACAAGTCATGAGGTGGTCCCTCATAATCTCATGCAAGGAGAGGAGTAGAAGGGTCAATAGAAGAGTCAGGAGCAGAAAAGTCAGAGTTCATTCTTTTCATGGACATGCCTTTTCTTATTCTATTTGGGAAAAACGCTGCAAATCATGTATGATTGAGAAGGCGAGCTTGTAGTGTATAAGTGGATTAGGTTTCTGCTGATGTGCAGGAAGTAGAAGAAGGTATCCACTTGTCAGCACAAGGTCTTGTCTGAGATTGTGAAGTTATAAATTATCTTTTTTTTAGAGAAAAATAAGATCCATGATCTACAAGGCATGAAAATTCTTATTTATCTTTCAGTCAAAACCTGCAATGTGTTTTATGTCAGAGAGGGGATGAACTAGGTTATATGCTTTTCTGAAATGAAAACAGCAGGATGGCCAAGGCCCAGGGAGCTGAGATGCTGAGGAATAGGAGCAAAAGGAGCCAGGACACACTCCTGGGGTAGCACTGCTCCCCCTGGGCTGTGGGGAGGGCACCTGGGCTGTGCTTGGCAGTGGGTGCAGCACGTGTGCATGGGCTCACGCTGCCCTGCCTGCCCACAGTGGCTCCAATGCCCAGTCCTCCCTGAAAGAGCTTATTTAACATCTAGGTGGGAGAGCACAAAGGAGGCATGGAAGTGAACGCAGTGAAGCCAGGCTTTCAGCTTTCCACCCTTTAAAGGATGAAAACATAAGGGAAGGTGTCACAAGTCAATTTGCTTTGGCAGAGAAAGGGGGAAAGAAACCCTGTGGGCTGGCTGGGGGCCAGAGGATTTGTGCTGGCTGCAGCCAGGGTGATGTGTGCTGAGGAACAGAGCAAGGTCTGTGCGTGGGGCTGGTGACCCAGCTCTGAGCACTGGGGAGGGCTGAAGGTTCTGCGGGGTGAGGGCAAGGACGCACCAGCTGCTGGTATCATCTGAGGTCCTGGTCTGTTTCCTGCTGTCCTGCAGAGAATTCTTTTCCTTGCTCCAGGATATGTGTGTGTGCCAGACTCTGTGTGTGTGTTTGTGTGTGTGCATGTTGGAATGGGGGGTGCAGGAGAAAAAAAAAGCCACCATTCAAGCTAAATAACCTCCTTGGCATTAACCTTCACCTTCCTGGCTTTTTCTGCCCAGCAGGACAAAGGAACTCTCTGAGGGATGAGCAAAGGAAGATCCTGTTCCTCCATGCAGGGAAGCATACAGGCTTCTTTGCATGGAAGTTTTTAGGGAGACCTCAGTTTGTGTCTGTCTCTTGTGTCGCTTTCATTCTGTTCATGAATTTCCACATTCTGGACAGTCCTGAAAGAGCCTGAACACCAAACTTGCCGACCTGGAGGAGATAGTCAAGGTTTTAATCTAAACTGGAAGTGAAATGTGCATCTGTTGAGGGTCTTTAATCAGTAGAGTATGATCATGGTGTTGAGAGCTCAGTCTGTGTCAAACTCTCCCCACCTCACACCTCTGGCAATAATTCTGCCTCTGCTCACTGACACATCTGTCTGCAGCCAATTTTATTTTGGTGGGCTGATGGAGACCAACACAGAAAACAGGACAGATCTCATTTTAAAGGACATGGAAATCCTGCTGTCATCTAACAAGCTGTGTCTATCTCCTAACCTGTAGTTCTTGCTTTTGAGTCCCATATATGGAAATTGTTACTCTGAGTTATTACAACTAATTACTTGGTGACACTGGAATTCCTGGGCAGAGTATCACGCCCATGTTAAGGCTCCCTCAGACATGCTGGACTGCGCTGGGTGTTCTTAGGACATCACTGGGGCAGGATCAGGCTGTTGTCTGCAGCCTGTGATTGCTGTTTTGAGGAAATGGGCTGTATGCAGGAGAGTTAGTCACAGTGCTCTGAATTGGGTGGAGGAGTTTCACAAAGCTGTCTCACCCTTAGAAGCATCACCAGGACCAGGTCAGCCAAAGTGTCATGAAAGTGTTTCCCTCAACTGCCTCCTGTCATGGACAGCTGCTTATTGAGGTGGTAAAAATCTCTTGTAGGAAAATGACAAATGTTTTAGAAATAGTCACAGTCTCCTTCCAACAACTTAGTAATTTGCCTGTGACCTCACTCCTTCTGTAAAAGTGCATATAAAAATTCCAAGATTTTAATTTTTACTCTTGAACAATATTGTCCTGTGCTTCCAAGGGAGGAGCAGCTTACAGAGCTCTCCAGGAAGTCAGAAATCCTCAAAATATTTCTACTAAGATGCAGCAGTGCCCACATATAAAAGTTTGCCGTCATTCCTCCTTCAACAGTGAGGCCCATCAGCCTCACTGATGGGAAATAAAAGCCCATCGTTGTGCAAGTCCTGGGAAACTGTGAGGCATAATTTGTGTGCATGAGATGGGTCAGAAAATGAGCCTCATGAGCCACGTCACAGAGCCGATGATGTGACAGTCACGTAACACCCTCCCTCATCACACTGGCCTTGGGACAGAATGAGCAGCTCTTCTGCTGTCCGTGTTCCCAAGGATTTTATGGGATCATTGTGAGACACTGTACAGTTAATAGACACAAGTGAGGAATACAACAATCTCAAAAATGGATTTTTGTGACTCTCATGGCAAACGAACAAAGAAAATAACATATTTCTTTTTTGTTTTCTTACTTTTATGCACAAAGGCCAAAACATTTCAGAAATGGAACAAAATGAAACCAAACCAAACAGCTAAAAACAAACAAATGAAACCTATTGTATGTTTCTTTTTTTTTCAAATTAACCTTGGGTAGCTTGAAATTAAACTATCAAAACACATAAAGCTACTGTCTTTTGGCTTCTCACATTTTTTCAGGTTTTCTGGACAAATAAACTAGGTAGAGGGAGCTTTGGTTGCTGGAAATATTGGGGGCATTTGGTCTAAACAAGTGGTCCTAATTTGCTCAATATTGCTGATTCTTTCTGGCCATCTTCACCAGGAAACCGCTGCTTGTTGATAAAGGAGGAAAACAGAGGAGAAAAGAGAAATAAACTCCAAGGACTTTAGTTTCCAATTTGCCTTTAGGACTCTGGCTGGAGATGCTCATCACCTTGGCAAAGAGTGCTCAAACAGAATTCCTGGGAAGAAATGTCAAGGAGGGGACAGCAGAGCCCAGGAGCTCTCTCAGGAGCAAGGTTGCTCCAAGGGGCAAAGTGACATAAGGGTCTCTCTGAAACTCTCAGTCCGTGAGTTGATGGGTGTCAGAAGAAAGACATCAGATGGCAGCAAGTGTAGGGGAGTGGAGGCACCGGGGAAGGGGGAAACTGCTGAGAAGAAGCAACTTTTATTCTGTTCTGCTTTTTAAAGCTCATCCATTCGTTCACCCTGGCAGCCAAGACTGTCTAAAAGGCTGGGAAGGGCTGGTATTGCTTGAGGAGCTGCTTGGGAACATTGGAAGGAAACACTGATGGGAGAACAATAGGAACGGGAGTGGTGGTGAGCAGGTGTGGGCAGGATGGTGTTGGGGGAGTGGATGTGAGGAACTGCACACTGCTGCTGGACCCAGCTCTCTGCCTTCTGGCCTTGCTCTCAACAATGTCTGCAAGGACTGTGAGAGCCATATCCAGGCCCGCTTCCAGCAGGAAGACGCTGTCAGAGGGTAAGGCAGCTTTGTGAGGATATGTTTGAAGGTGGTTTCAAAAGAGAAAATATACTGAGCTTTGTGCTTCCTTTCTATGGGCCAGTTTAATCCATCAGGGACTCACAGAAGGGGGCAAAAATGAGATCTGATCTGCTTCAGGAATGAAGAAAGGGGAATTCCTTCTGAGCTTTACCCAGTATTTTACCAACCTCCTGCTTTACCACAGCCCTGGTTAAGATTCTGGTCTTAGCTCAAATGCCTGGACAAAGGTGACAGCTCTGCATGGACAGAGGTGTCCCTCATCCTTGTAGGACCAGTGTTTAACTCTGCACATTTTGTCAGACAGCACTTCTCTGAACTGTTGGACTGCTGGTACTTCCTGACCTGCGAAACAGGACTTTGCAGATGTTGTGTAACTTGTGCTTTTTACTTACATGAAATATTCACTGCAGTCAGGCTCCCACCCACACCTGGAGGTGCAAGCGCACCCTCCCGACATCATCAGCCAACAGGTTGGAAATTCACACCCCGAGGATTTAAAAATGGTTTAAATTTTTTGTGGGTTTCCCCCCTTCCTTCTTTGCACTAGTGCCACACACTTCCTAGGATAGGAATTAGTTGGAGAAAAAGCGATGATGGAGACAGGCAAGTGGAAACATCTGTCAGCCAAATGGTTACTTACCCAGAACCTAAGCTCCAATTTTCAGTCCATGAATGGCACTTTTTGTCTCTGCCGGAGGGTGAGTCTGGGTGAGTGCCCAGGAGCCAAACAAGAACTGAACAGAGCAAGCATCAGCACAGTCAGTAATACAGGAAAAGGTGGAATTTTTGTGGAATCTTCACTCCTTCCTGCTGGTTTCCTGCTTGCTACATGTGATCCACAGAGACACCTTTTGTATTGCAAAGTAAAGCACACCAGTGATTCTGGGATGACCAGACTAAGAAAAATAGCCCATGGATAACCCACTGCCATTAACCTGACTTCAACTTTTGTTGTGATGTGCAAGTCAACTAACAACTTCTCTGATGGCCAGGAGCTTGGTCAAAGTTCTCATTCTCTTTATTTTCTCATTCCTTTGGTAACAGCCTGGCAGCCACCCAGCATCAGGGAGGATGGTCACACTGGAAGCCAGTGCCGTGACCAGACCTATCAATGTCACACACAGGCACCCAAGCAACTCCAAACTTGCATGCGTTTTCCCTCTCGTGGTCACAAGAGTTTCACACATGATAAAATATGTGTGTATTAATTCATGAAAACCTTTATCTGAAGATCTCTCAAACCTTTTATTTGCTGCAAGGACTAGTTGAAACCTCTCACATGAGTTCCTGCTGTTGAGGACAGAAATAAAGCTGCACGTTTGCTAAGAAGATTCTTCCCTTTTGTTTTAGACTTGGTTTGGCAGTGAGGTGGTGTGATTTATGGTGAACACCACATCCAGCACGAGGCTGCTGTAAGCTATGTGAGTGTGTGTTTTTATAAAGAGATTACATTTATCTCAAAACCAGAAGGCTGGTGTGGGAAACTTTCCCAGCATCCTTACAGAGTATCTTGCAGAGAAAGGAGGGGAAAAACTGAACATAAAACCTTACACAAAATATCATACTGCAGTTTTGGAATGGCTTCCACTACCAAAGCTTGACCTACCTAAGAATAAAACTCAGACTAAATGAGTCTCCTTTTGAAATAAATGCTTGCATTCTTTTGAAGGAAAAGAGCCCATGCCCCATCCCGAAGCAGCTGGCTTAAGAGCAAGTACCAGAGAGATGGGAGCCTCAGAGATAATTCACTAACCAACCCTCTGTTATCATGGCTTAAACATGATTAATTCATGTGGAATTTGTTGTAATAATATTAGTCTGGTGACCTCATTTTTTATACATGTTGCTGACATTAGAACTCCAATATATCACCTAGAAGATACAGAGCTCACAGCTGTCTGTGCTGTACCTGCTTGTGAGGTTCTCTGGATCTCCTCCTCTGCAATTGCTGCCCAGTTCTTTTCCCCTGGTAGCTGAAGCTGTCAAAAGAAAACTTCTGGCAGTGATTTGGATGGCTTAGGTTTCAGGACTAGTCCAATGTTCCATCATGTTCACACTTTGTTTTTGGTATTGCACCACTCACTGAGAAATCCTCACTTCATTCAATTTGTCATTATGGAGTTTTGGTATTAACTTTTTTTTGTTCTCTTTCCCTTCACCCTTATCAAATCTCTCTTCTTTATCCATCTTCTTAATTCTCTCACCTGACAGTTACTGGAGGTCTGCTGACCTTCCTTCTGTCCACAGCATGGCTCTCATTTTGACTTGATAACTAGAAAAAGCTGGAAGGCTTAAATCACTTTAAAACTCTCTTTTGTTTGCCAAATGTATGTGGACCAATCACAGCTACTGTCAGAGGTTGCTGGGCTTGGATCTTCTGCTCAGGGTTTAAGCTAGCAATCCATTTTCAGTGCAGCCATCACTAAAATTCCCTCTGAGCTGTTTAGCTCTCATACAACCAGTCAGGTACTTAGAGTCAGATTAATGCACTTTGCTTGAGTTTGAGCCTTGCTCCTAGAAGCTACCTACTTGCCTGTGCATTCCCAAAGCCACCAGGTCCAGAAGTTTCCTGTGGGGATGCCCAGCACTTGAGATGACCCAGCTGTGTGGGGGCAGGCACAGGGCTGCTCGATATCTCACGAGATCCAAATGCACACCCTGCAATCCCCCACCCTGAGCTACCCTAATCACTTTGCGGGTCTGCACTATGAGGTTAACACATGGGGACTTCATAGCAGTTATATAACTTCTTTGGTGTCTGCATCATGAAATGTGTTATTAACAATCAATTTCTTTGTTCTCCCAAGGACATTTTGTCCCCTTCTATCAAAGTACTCTGCAAACATCATTGAGTGCATTTCTCTTGGCTTCATTTCATGTCATTCCTCTTCATTTTAGCTTGTATCTGAAGCTAGTGGGATGCAACTGTGCAAAAGGATACTTAAGATTGAAACCTAGTAAGAAAAATGCCCTAACAGCAAGATTCGTAAAACCTTGGCAGCGTTTCCCAGCGTGAGGGGCTGCAAGCCCTGCCACTTAAATCATGTTAGTAGGGGCTCAGTCTGAAGCTCAGGAATGTGCTGCAGGGAACCAGCTTCTACCAGGCCACAGTACCTTTCCATGCATACAAATATTCCCACTCCAGATGTGAGGCTTGGAAAAGGTGCGCTGGAGTACAGGCAGCTCTTTGTAGTCTTCCAGTTTGATTTTCTTCTGGCCTGAATTTTCATTAAAAGCCCCTGAAATAACTGACAGGTAGAAATATCTAAGAAATCATGAAATAATGTAGAGCTTGCTGAGAACAAATAATAATTTAGGGAAGGGCAGTAGAAGAGGCAGTCCCTTGGCAGTTGCCATCTCATTGGAACAGTCTCACCCTAGCTGAGCCAAGTGTATTCACTGGGAAGGTCAGGTGCTGATTAGTGCACCAGAGCTGGA
Source organism: Nicator chloris (assembly GCA_013400495.1). Classification (NCBI taxonomy): domain Eukaryota; kingdom Metazoa; phylum Chordata; class Aves; order Passeriformes; family Pycnonotidae; genus Nicator; species Nicator chloris. The sequence continues at coordinate 16,962 of WAAE01026076.1, forward strand.
AACTGCCTGTGGCAGAAGATGTGATTCTGGCAGACTGGACATACAAATAGTTTTAAACAGTGAGTAAATAAAGAAAGTGATGGGGAGGCATGTCAGAACAGAAAACTTGCAGAGGGTGAAGTGCATTGGATAAATTACCAACTATGAGCAATTTTTGCTGTGCTCAAGAGAAGAAAATGAGCTGTTTAAGAGATTCTAATGTCCCTCAAAACACATTCAAAGTCTTTATTCTTAAATGCTTTTCTTTCAACTTAATGACTTTGAGATGCTTTTGACTACTCGTCCATGGAAACGTGGACCACCCTGATTTTAGGAATATTCCACGTTGACTCCTTCCTGATCCCAATACTGCTCCCATAGTATTTGTATTCCGTACAAACAGCAGGAGCAAAGAAGCTTGCTGGGCATTTGAAGAACAACCAAGGCAGCCCTTCAAAACCATATTATCAGTGGACACAGCCCTGATCCCGGATGCTTTAGTATCCACAATCTCTAAGAATGGTACCACAATGCTACCTGTCACTCTCAGAAAAAAGCCTCCTCCTCCTCTCCAGGTGGCCATCCTCTGCTTGTTACAGACCCAGCATATCCATTGCATCCCACTCCTGCCTGAACCCATACACAGTGTGCAACACTGCATTTGTGTTCCTCTTTTGAACCAAACCCACCTTCATAGTAGAACTGATTTTGTGATTATTTTTATAAGAATATAAATATTACAGTTCTTGAATTATGTTATGGCAGCTGATGGTCACTGAAAAAGAAGAAACAGAGCAGTGTTGGAAGGATCAAGGTTTCCTGATGCTATGGGATATCCCAGCTGGCAGAGCAGTGTATAAACTACATACTTCCTGGATCACATCCCTCCAGCTTCCATTGGTTCCCAGGCTGTGGCTCTGCTGTGAACAAAACATTCTCAGCTTAAGAGCTTCAGCACTGGACCAGTGATTGTCTATCCTACTTAGTTATTAGCTCACACCCTGGCACTATTTTAGCCTTTGCTAATAATACTCTCCTAAATGATGCCTGAACACTGTTTGGACAATATGATAAATCAGGAACAATTGCCAACAGGCAGCATGGGCAAGTGTACAGTTTCATGCTATGCAAACACTGCTCAGATGAACTGCAGCACAGGATGTGTTTTCTTTCATATGCTTAGAACTGAAAAAAAACCCCACATGGAAAATTAAGGCTTATGCTTTAGGAGCACAAAGGCTTCACAGGTGGATTCGAGGGCTTTGTAATATGGACACAACCAAACTCATGCTGTTTGATCCTGGGGTTCGGGAATGACTTGCTCTGTTCAGAGGTGTGGGCAGAGCTGGGTTCTCTCCACAGGACCTGGGTTTCATCCCTGCGAGAGCTGCTGGATGGGGAAGGGCAGTGTGTCAGTGTCTGACTGTGTGAGCAGTGCTGTGGACGGGCTGGAGGCTGGGTGAGAGTTGCTGCCCTCCCTTCTTCTCCAGCTGCTGGGCAGGATGAGGCCACATCCCCACATCACCTGCCGCCTGTTTACCTGGTTGTGCCGGGTGGCACCGGCTGCACCATGGCCAATGGAGGGCACCAGGCTGTCTGGCTGACTCTGAGATCCATGCTCCTCAGGGCACAGTTGTGCCGTGCTGTGGGCTGCAGGTTAGGAGGGAAGAAGCTTTTCTGTTGGAAGAAAAACCCTCCTTTAAAGACAGGAATGAAAGAAAATGGGAAGCCGTCCCACTGTGCCAGTTCAGCCTTTATTGGACCTTGCCAAACTTTGATGCAAATTCATTTAAATTGGGTGTACAGCTGAAATGCAGAAGGTTTTAGGGGTTTGTGTCTTTCAAGTTCTTCCTGAGAGAAAGAGTTTTCACTGCAGTGGACCCACCAGGACCTCTCTTCTCACCAGACAGGCAGTTTGCCTGGTGCCACTGCTGGCAAGGTCTAGGACAGGCATGGTCTAACTGTCAAAATGCTGTCAGTGTGTGGCAAGCTCAAGAGAGGATAAAGCCAGGACTTTGTGAGAAGTGAAGAGCTCCCAACCTTCTTATATGTGAGCTAAAAAGTTGGGAAGACAAACTTGCTTTCAAGCTATTGTCACACTGTACATACAGGGAAGTGTGTGTGTCTGTGTAAACTGATAAAAGGTTTAGGAGACAAAGAACCCCAAATTCTCAGGTCACATGAAGAAAGAAATACTTTTTATCTTTTCCCTGGGCACATGATGCAAAAGGCTACGAACCAAGGGCTGAAAGAAAATAGCATCTGAAATATGCATTTATTTTATTCTTCCTGTGTTTTTGCAAGTGAAAAATGTTACATATGTAAAGAAACTGGAGAGCCCTCTCACTTAATCAAATAAATGAAAGAAAATATGAGAAGGACTATGCCACACTCAGTATGCATATATATTTTTATTTATCTCCCAAAGATTGATTAAAGTGAAAAAAATGTGTCCCTGAGTAGAGAAACAAAATTTTTAATTCCCTAAGAAAACGACACTGCAAACCACATTTTCATTGACAAATTACACCAGTGACAGTGTGACTTGGGATCTGTCCAAAGAGGATGAACAACCTCTGTGTAGCTGTGAGCAGGAAAGCTTGTGGGACCCCAGGGGTGGGAGCCAGAGCCCTGCAGAGACACACAGGGACCTCTGGGTCTGCTGCAGGAGTGAGGCACACTGGCATGACCACACAGCTAGAGAGCAGGCACTGCCATTTGTCTGCACCAGCCTTGGCTCTCCCCATCACATGTTCGTAGGAACTCCAATTCCCATTGTGAAGCGCAGGTACTCCTGATGATTCAACTCAGGTGTCCTTGAAGAGCAACGTGTCCTTTTTTTGCCCCTGCTCCACTGTGGTTTGCAACTGCCATAACTCTTTCCAGCCCAGCCAAACCTGCTGTCCCTGCTCTTCCTGAGGCTGGTTCCCCTTCCTCAGGATGTGAGCTGCCTGCGAGTCAGCTCAGTTCCTCATCTCATTTCCCATCCTCTCAGGCCTGGCACAGGCCCTTTTCCTGCAGGACATTCCAGTGGTGAATACTCACTTGCTCCCTGACCAATGCCACATCCACACACCCAGTGCTGGCTGTGTGACCGGTCTGTCACTCACCCATCCCTTTTGTTCCTCAAGTTTCCCCTGTCTCAAGGCATTAGTAGCATGAAACCCATTGCAGTGCTCATCCCAACTGGAAACACCTGCAAAACCTGAGGGACTGTAACTGCCAGATAGCAAGGAGGAACTTCACCTGGGTCAGGCTGAAGGATGCAAAGTTAGACCAGTGGGGGAAAGATGGTCATTGTGATCCTGTGCAGATGCATGAGGTGCCCTGTGCCCAGGAATCAGGTCCATGGCGGGTGTTTGCTATCAGCTGGGTGCACAGTACCCAGAAATGCTTAGG
>WAAE01026077.1:0-27785 GCA_013400495.1 Nicator chloris
ATTTTTACTAAAGATAATATAAAGCAAAAAAAACAATTAACCAAACAGGTAAGATTTCTCCCTAAGGATTTAAAATATAAATTGAGTGAGAAAAGTACCATTGAATAAACTCATAAGTGTTGCAGTTTGGAAGGTAACAAAGGGACCTAAGAATGAAATTCTAGTCTATTTCTTTTCTGGTTCTACACATTGTGATGGTTTTTGAATGTTTGTTGCCACAGCGAAGAAGGAAATGAACTTTTCCCCAGTCTCCATAAAGAAAATATAGAAAATAGTATGGACATTTAATTGCAGGATAAAATGGGATTTCTCTAGACATAAAGAATGGTGGAATGACTGTCACTGGGAATTTTTAAGAAACCTTGACAACCATGTGTTAAGAAGAGATGGGTATGACTGTGTTTGTCCGAGGTCATTTGCTCTTTCCTCTACCCTCTTAATTTCACTTCTTTTGTTAAGGTTCATGATTTTACTACCGGTGCCCTACAGGACTGTTTTCCCCTACAGTTCAGATAAAAGAACTGTCATTGTCAGGAGGTAAAAACCAAGACACACACACACACAAAGCTTTCTACTATCTTTGAAGTACCTACTTAAAAAGTAAAATACCTTATGCAAGCACAAAGCTGCATAAGTTTGACACATGTTCACACGCTGTACTTCGTGCCATTTGCTTTCAGGCTTTCATTCCTACATTTCATGTTCCATGTTACTCCAAATAACTGTCATTTCCCTTTCATGCTTTATTTCAAAGGTCTATCAAAAATTTAATTCTTCTATTGAGAGGATAACAGGTGTGCTTTGTCAATTACAGCAGTAATGTAAACATGCTTTCATGACTTTAAAATGCATGTTTGATTTGCAAGTGGCAGGAAAAGGTAAAAAGATCACAAACAGTGTAATCCTTGCAATGAGAGCTCATGAAGAAGGTGTTCAATAAATCAATACTAATACAATTGTGAGTAATTAAGGTCTGGAACCTTGTTTCCTTAGTCTGTTTTCTAGCGCTGTGCTGGCAGATGTAAAGTTGAGCACTGCAATGACATGGCTAGGTAAATTGGTCAATTCTACAAAAGTTCATAAGGAATTTTACATCAAAACAGAAACTGCTGAAATAGTGACATTATCTGCAATGCTTAGTTCAGTGTACATGGTATATTTTTTAGATTAAAAATCTTAGCTGGAATTACTGAGTAGTAGTAATTGATTATTACTTATCACCTTTCTAATTTCTCTTCTGTGTTAAAATCCTCTTCTTCTAACACACACTTGTGGCATATGTTTTTCTTCTTCAAATGCCAGGTTCAGCTATCTGAGAAGCAAAGGCAAAACAGAATACAGAGCAGCAAAGAGGCGGAAACAATTGTTATTCTTCCAGATTTTTGAGCACACCAGAGCAGATATCATGGGACAGCAGGGGCACAGAAGGACACAGAAAAACCCCTCAGCTCTGTGAGGCTGCTTGGAAAATGTAGTGATAATGGTTTCAGCATGCTGAGGGTACATTCTTTGGTATCAACTGGTACAAGTGCCATTGATGCTTTGGAGACCTTTTTCCTGACAGAGCTCCATGGGAGTTATATCCATGTTCAGCTGCACAGCTTTGGGGAACGCCTGGTCCTGGAGACCTCACATGTGTGAGATGCGCTTAGCTTGAGGCACTGAGTCACTCAGTGGAGGAGCTGAAGGAAGAGATGTACAAGTTGTGTGTCATCAGGGAAAATGAAAAGGAGGTTGAGTGAGTCTTCACTGAAAATTGTCAGAGACAACAGCATGAACCATACAAAGCAGCAAAGAAGAAACTGTCTGAGGCCATGGTCAAACAAGCAGTGGAGGTTCACTCTCAAGTTGGAGAAAGTTGTAAGTTTATGAGTTCTGGTTCCTGCTTCACTTGCAGGTCTGAAGCTTCAGAAGACTTTTTGAAGTAGGTGGAGAAAGCCCCAGAATCATGGGTCACAATGCTCATGTGTTACTTTAACTGGTAAGATATTTTCTGGAAGAGCAGTTAAGTGAGGTACAAGAGATCTAGGAGATTTCTAAAATGTACAGAAGACTTTTTTTAATGTAAGTAATCAGTGAACCAATTCAAATGCTTTCTTAGACCAGTTATTTATTCCCAAGTAAGTAAAAATTGGTTTAAGATACTAAGGTTAAGGACAACCTTTAAGATATTAAGGACAACCTTCGCTGCAGTGACTGTGAGACTATGGACTTTAAAATCCTGAGAGAAGTAAGCAGCACATATATCTGAATTTCAACCCTGGACTTGAAAGAGCAGATGTTCACTTCTTTGCGGACCAGCTTGGCAAGATTCCCCAGGAATCCTGCCCGGAGTTCAAAGAGCCCAAGAAAGCTGCAACAGACTCCTCTGGGGAGGCTTCAGTGACAGCTTAAAGGGAAAGAATGGTCCATACCAACACACAGAAAGTTAAGCAATCACAGCAGAAGGCCAGTGTGGGTGAACATGAAAATTGTGTCTGACACAAAAAAAGAAATACACGGAAGGAGGAAGGAGTCTGCTCAAAAGGAATAAAAAGATGCCGTGTATACTAAGTCAGCTAAGAAAGTCAAAGGTCAGGTGGAGTTGAATACAGTGATGGAGGTGACAGAAAACAAGAAAGGATTTTGTAAATATATTGACAGTTTAATGAAAGGCCAGGAAATGGTTCCACTGTTTGGTGGAGCAGGGGACTTAGCGACCAGGGATGTGTAATACATTTTCTTTGCCTCAGCTTTCACTGGTAATATTTACTAGTGAAATATTTATCTTATTTACTCAGGCATCCCAGGTCCCTAAGCCCACTAGCAGAGTCTGTAAAAGTGAAGCTCTACTCAGAGTAGAGGGAGAGTCTGGAATCACTTAAGCCAGTTAGAAATTCAACAGCCCTTGGAGGGTTGAATGAGCCAGATGGAATGCCTGCTCTTGTGCTGATGGAGGTGGCTGATGGCACTTCAGGGGGGCTTTCTGTCGTCTCCTAATGGTCATGACAGCTGAGAAAAGTTCTTAATGACTGGAAAAAGGCAAGTGTCATACCCATCTTAAAGATGGGTCAGAAGAGAGGTTCAGTTAGCAAGCTGATCAGCCTCACATCAGTCCCATGAAAGATTTTGGAACAAGTCCTCTTAGAAGCCACTCCCAAATATGTGAAGGACAAGAGAGTGACTAGCAACAGCAAGCCAAGATTTACAAAGGGCAAGCCATGCTTAAAGAATCTCATGGGGTTTTTTTAATGATAAGATGCCTAGTGTGACTCACAAAAGGATGGTAGTGAACGTTTTATACTTTGATTTTATTTAACAAGTTTCTGACACTGTCTCCCATAGTTTCCTTGTCACCACATCGGCAAAACACGGACTGGCTCTTAAGGTGTGTGGAAAATCATCCGGACTGCAAACCTCAAAAAATTGTGATCATTGTCTAGTCCTTCTGAAGGTCAGTAACTAGTGGCCATCAGGGATCAATATTGGAACCAGCATTGTTTAATATCTCTGTTAAAGCCTGAAGGATGGGACAGAGTGCACTCTCAGTGAATTTGTGAATGATGCTAAATGTGGGAAGTGATCAGTGTGTTAGAGGACATGAGCACCTGGGCAGACTGGAGGAGTGGCCTGATAGAAATGTCATTAAGTTCAGTGAAAGCAAATGCAGCCTTACATCTAGAGTGGGATAATCCTATGCAACAGTACAAGGTGGGAACTGACTAGCAAGGAGCTCTGCAGAAAAGGACCCGATTTGGGGAACAAGTTGAGCATGAGTCAGCAGTGAACCCTTGCAACAAAAAGGCCAGCTGCGTCCTGGACTGTATTAGTAAAAGTGTAGCCAGAAGTTTCAAGGAAGTTATCCATCCAGCTTATTCAGCACTTATCAAATTATATTTGGAGTTCTGTGTCCAGTTTTGGGCTCACCAGTACAAGGAAGATACTGACATTGTAAAGTGAATCCAATGGGACCCAGCAAGATTGTTAGGGCCTTGGGGCAGACGGTGCACTAGGACAGACTGAGACAATCTTGTTAGTTCAGTCTGGAGAGGAGAAGGTTAAGGGGAGAGCTTATTGTTAACCAAAGCTACTTGTGAGGATACAGAGAAAGCTAAGCCAGACTCTACCCAGAGAGTGACAAGTCAGGATGAATGAGGAACAAGTTGGAACAGGGAAAATGTTGATTAGATTGATTTTCATCAATACAAGGGTTATTTTTTGTTTTCCATAAGGTGAGGTAAAATGAAAGAATGGGTTGTCCAGAAACTGTCCTAGGAATTGTTCAAGGCTTGACTGGACATAACCCTGAGCACCATGATCTAACGAGACTCACTTTGAGCAGTGAGTTGAATGAGATCCCCTCTGCCCTCCCTTCCAATTTAGATAATTCCATGATTCTACAATTCTACAGTCCTATTAAAAGTAGATGCAACCAAGAAACACTCTTCTGTTGACCTCTGTAGAGGGTGAAGTAGCATGCACAAAAAGATGAGAAAGGGACAACTTAGGAGAAATGGGCAGGTATGTTGGTACCAGTGGTGAGTTATTAGCTAATGGTCCTCCTGTACTTTGCAGTTCCTACATACACACATGATGGAAACAATTTAAGATACTTGGTGCTACAAGAAAATGTTTAGGCCATTGTCACAACGTGACACGAGACCACGAAGCAGAGGCAGGGCAATCTCCAGCAGCAAAAAGCAAAACTTTATTTACAAGTTCTATTTTATACATTTGTGGGTCTGGCCGTGGATTGGACGGTGGTACCACCACCTCCTGAACCCCACCGGCCAGACCAGCTGTCCATCTACTTTCTCCTCCTAGCAGAAAGAATGTAAACAGAAGGGGACAGTTAGAGAAACAAACCATGTTTACAGTAAGAAACTGTGAGAATTCTTATCTGACTCCGAAAATTGCAGAAGGCCTATTTTAAGTCTCAAAAAGAACAGGGCGACAGGCCATAGGTTGTTTTTTTGTTCGTTTTTTGTTTTTTTTTTTTTTTCCAAAAGGCAGTAGGAAGCAGGATTTAACATTGGAGATGACTGGGAGGTGATAACATGGTATTTCTTAAATGCAACTTCATTGCAGAAAGAGCTTTGAGGTAAAATGAGGGAAAGTAAATACCTGTCAGTTATCACAACTCTAAATTTTCATCTGTGTTTATGCTTAAATGCTATCCAGACTTGGCTTTCAGTTTCAAGCAATTTTTGCTGCTTCATTCTTTTTGCTTCACTTACATTTTTTCTCATGCATTTGTGTTTTAAAGAAGGAATAAATTGGCATTGTCAGTCTTCCGTTTCAATTATCTGGAGTCAGAACTTCTTTTCTTAGTAAGGAATAACATCTTTTCCTTAACTTCCACTCTGAAAATTCATTTTGGAACCTCAAAATCAATCCTTAACTTTCCTTGAATATTAAACTTTGACAGAGATTTAAAGGAGAAGCTCTTCCGCCGTTTACTCTGTGACCATTGAATGCATTTGCAGAAGTGATTTATTATTAAGAAACATTAGAACTTGCGTAAAAGGCAGCATTAATAAAAATGAAACTTATTCCTTATTCCTGAGATGTTTTTGTTGAATTATTAAAGGCATATGGATAAAGCTGAACACCTGACTAGAATTTTTAGTGCTAAAAATTTGATGAAATTTACTTGTGTGTAGGAGCCCAGATAGACAATGTCTGTCTAGAGAGAATATATGATAGAGAATTATGAGAGAATATATAGATAGAGAATTATGACTTTTCTATCAATAAGCTTTCTACATAATGAAGGTCTCTTTCTCATTTTTCTTCTTCCTTTGAAAATCTTTGTCTCAGTTTTGCTTTGACTTTTCTTCCCCTCTCATATATGTGGTTATCTTGAAACAGAATAAAAATAGATTTTTTTATGGAATAAAAATGAATTGTGCAGGGTGTTTACAAACACAGAGCAAATCTGAGCAACTTGCTACAAGTTGGCAAATGCAATCTGAGTGCCAGCCAAGAAAAATTTCAAACACGTTCACAGTGTGAGTCAAATTCCTCAGATTGTTCTGATAACATTGCCAGTTGTTTTTCTCTTGCATTTTAAGTCTGCTACTTTGTGGTGCCTTCTACTGAATGATTATATGTTACCAGAAAGCTTTAATTTTTTTGTCATTATGTAAAGTTTTTCTTCTGGAAAGCTGTACTACTAAAAATCTAAAATTACTCGTGTTATCATTACAGGTTATTTTGCCCATCTGAAAAATGGAATCAGTCCTATAGGCTTAAATGGCCTCTGCCAGTGGCTCACCAAGCCAGTGTACCCTTGACCTAGGACTTAAGGAGAAGGAACAAAAAGGGAAGAGGTCCCAGAGTTATTGTAGAGGGCAAGGGGGTTTTTTTCAGACTTGTAGTGCAACTTCCTTGTTGTTTCTAATCACTGCACTGTCATTGGATTTGTCTGTTCTAGTCGACTTAATCAACATGATGCAAGCACTCCTCCCTGTTTCTATTCCCGTCACCATTGTGTGTATGATCACTGGAAGGATTGTTTTAGACTGCTGCTTTGTTCCAACTGGACAGGTTTCTACAAATTAAATCTGGTTAGGGAAAGTCACTATTTCAGTATATCTCCTTCTTCTTCTTCTTAACATATATTTACATTGGTAATATGTACTCTGTACTGACTTTGTTCTACAAATTGTATGTGTTTGTGTGCTTTTTTAGATTTTGTACCAACTTGTCTTATGTTGCCAGTGTTAAAGTATTTTACTCAGTTTTGATTTACACATCATTGATTTAAAAGTATGATGTAACTATTGTATGTAATAGCTTTAGATATCTGGAAATATATTTATATACATACAATAGATTTACTAATCCTACATCACACTTTATAATCTTCCCCTAGGTTTGTAATTCCTACTTGCTATATGTACTTCCTATGATTAATTTACAAATCATGCCAATAAATCTTAAACGAAAATGAGTAGATTTGTAAATCCTTTCTTTGCATTTGAAGTACAGAACCAGCAGATGACTTGCAAATGAGGTCTTCAAAGCTTGACAGTTACAACTAAATCTATTCTTATTCATCTTTCTTCTCTAGCTTCCCAACTTGCCCTGTAAATCCTGGTCATCTGCTTCTCTCATGAAAATAAGTTTTATTTAAACAAGAGAAATTGTGTAAATCTTCATGTGCTTCAATTGGCTTAACCACCTCACTGTAATCACACCAGCTTCAAGCCCTCCCAGTCTGAGCTGTACTGGAGAATGTGGGTTGAACCAGAGACCAAAGAGAGCATGCAGGATGTGTAAGGAAGTGGTGATGGAAATTCAGTTTAAAGCATTTTCTTCTGAAAAGGAGCACCTGCATCGTGCTCCATCATGATGTTTGATTATTCTATGACATTCCAGATTTCTTCCTAATGGTGCCCAAGAGTGTAATTCCTCCAAAACTTAACAGCTTCTATAGCAGCAATTCTGGTTTTACAGACAGTTAAAACTCACATCATTTATAAACTCAAAAGGAAGAGTGTCCTACTTCTGTCATACATTACACAGTATCTGAGAAGCAGGGAAGATGTTTATGTCTCTGATAGCCTCAAATGTATTATCCAAATTACTTTCCGGTCTCCTTCAGGTCCACATACATGTATAATATTGCCCATGCACTTATACAATCCTCCAGTACCCAACTAAAGACCTGGACAGCTCCAAACTGAATGAAAGAAACAACTTTATGTGAAAATAGGGGGTTTTTACCTATATATGTATTAAGTGGCAAAGACTCCTTTGTTATTTTGTCAGCTTTTTTGCAGTCAAGGCTGTGTTTGAGTCTTTCAGCCTGGCATGTAGGGAGTGGGGAACATTTAGTAATTCATTAGTTCTCTCAAGTCCTCCCTCCAGCCAATACAACCACCATAGTTTGCTAAAATAATTCTCCCCAGAAGGGTTGTCCATTACCCCTTTCTCTACAAGTGCATAGTTATTAAGCACTTTAGATTTCACTCAGCCCTTATTTCTCTCAAATTTCAACCAAAACTCTGCCCATTCCATGCTTAAATCTTGCATTCATTTTTTGTCACCAGCTCCATGTGGTATCATTGTCTGACTGCAGGGAGCAGTGTGAAATTCCATTTTTCCTTTTTTCAAGCCCTATACAGATCCCTGCACAGATCCCTTTGTATTTCTCTGCAGGGTTTTCTTTCCTTTATTCCTGATTTCTGAGAAGCAATTTAAGGAGCTCAAGGAGACAGGGTAGTCTCTAGCAGGCTGGAGAAAGAGTGCTTAGTAGGTTAAGGACTTTCCTAGCAGAAATGAGAGACTTTGAGAAACATGAAAATTCTACTTTTCAGCTTTTTTTGAGGGAGGGGTAATTTTCAATTCAGAAACACCTATATTTACACTTTTATGTGAATTCATATGTAGGAGGTGAGGCAGGGAAGCTTCCTTGCTTCAATTCAGAAACACCTATATTTACACTTTTATGTGAATTCATATGTAGGAGGTGAGGCAGGGAAGCTTCCTTGCTTCCCTTGAAAAACCTCCTTTAAATAAAGTCCATTGCTTATTCAAGACAAATTAATTTTTAAATATTTGTCAGAAATCATTTGACCAAAAACTGTTCTAGAAAATTTAGCTGGCTACAGAAGGATGAGTAAGTCCAAATACTAATCTTGAAAATTAAATATATGAAAGAATTACTTCACTTCTACTTTAAATGGCAGATATCTTGTTTATATAGTCTTCTGGGTAGGTCTGTAATTCCTAAATTTCAAATAATGAGCAGTAAAAATTTTAATCATCAGACTCAGAAATCAGTTAAAAGAAGTGGAGATCTCTAAATTGGTACTGTAAGGGAGGTCTAGCAGTTGGGGAAAGGGAATTGTTGAAGGATGTTCCTTTCTCTCTTCCCCTTCTACACTAAGATTTAGTCAGTTCTGATTCAGCAACAAGCTGCTGGTGTAGATCATGCACAATATTTTATTTAGATAGAGATTTTTGGACAGTTGATGTTCTCAGCCATTCTGATACCTGGAACTTCACACTAACTGTTGCTAGCTATGCTTTCAAAGGCAAAAATGTGTCTTTTTCTTTACATTTATGTAAAGACATGTCACATGTAATATTTTACATTTATGTTAGGATATGTATTTTGCATGTGTGCATGTATGTATGTGTGTTTATTTACACAATAATACAGAAATACTGTACTAGTTGTATAGTTTGTGTTATGCTTTACTAACACATACCCTAATATATGAATCTATATGAGTATGTATATACTCCTGCATTAATATACATGCTGTTGCACACTGAAACTTAATTCTCCCCAGGTGTTAGAGGAAAGTTATCACCTCTTCAATGGTAATATAGTCTAGTGTTAACAGTTCATCAGGGACATAGTATTTTCTCTGGGTCTTTGTTTCTTGAATAAAAATAAGGAGAGGAATAGCTAGACTATATGTTTTACCCAAACTGTACTTCTCTGTGTTATCCCTTGCCTTTTCTAATCAGTTTCTAACCTCCTATATGACTTCTTAATTATACAGCTATACATTTGTATCCCCTTTTACACCTTCTATTCCTCTTCTTGCTAAGCCATCTGCAAGGACACTTGTGAGAGGGGCTTTCTTTGTAAGTAAGTCAATCTCTTTGAGACATATACGGAGGGATGGAGAGAAGTTTTAGCAGGTGGCCAGCTTCTCTGCAAAGGGAGTGGCAACACCAAAAAAGTGAATAAGAAATTAAATCAGTGCTGCCAACCTAAGACTACATCTATTCAAACATTTTTTAACAATGGAAGAAGCAGCTAAAAGAGAAGCCAGGAACTAAGTTTAAAATCTTGCCTAGAATTTCAGGAAAGAAGCCTGTATTTGCAATAAAGAAAGTTTATCAGGCCAAAAGGAGGGTAATAGTTCAAAGAAAAGAATACTTTTTGTCTTTTTACATAAAACAGAGAGGAAATAATTTCACAGTTCAATTTTCCTGACAAAGCCAAAGAAAAATTTAAGAGCATGTTTAGATAGAAGTATAATGTCCAAATACTTAAGTATTCAATAGTTAATTACTTATATGAAACAGATTATTTTACACTGATGGCTGCCTCAACATCTTCGTCATAAATACGGAAGAATATTAGTATTACAGTGTATTTACAGTTCCAGACTCACTGCAAGAATTCTCCCATCCTTTTTTTCCTATAGTATTCTATAGTTTTGTTTAACAGATTTCCAAGAAGAAAATCCTAAAAGACCAATTCTGACCTGAAAGAAGATGACACCTTCATTGTGTCTGAAATTTTGTGTCTGTTGTTTACCAGATCTCTTGACTGCCATTAAACTTAAAAGTGAAAACTTATTTGAATGATGAAAAGCCAAATTCATTTGAATCCAGTGAATTATCCTATTTATAATACTGCATTGGCTTATGCCAAAATCATCCCAACCTAAGGAAGCATAAACCTCTGTCCACCAGGACCACCAAAGTCACAGTAATTTGTCCAGCTCAATTTTATAATGAAATTACTGTTACAATAACCACAAATTATAGTTTATTACATCCCTGTCCTTGTTATTGACCTTTATAATTGTTAAAATTCTTTCAATTCAGTCAGTAATATTAATTGTGAGCCTAATTCCTCATATTCTAATGATTTTGTAGCTGCTTTGACAGAGGACAGAAATACATCTGGCTAAGAGAAAAGATATTATGTAAAAAACCCAATCTGTTACCAGAAAAAATACCTCTGAAAGATAAAAGATGATTTTTACTATACAATTGGAATTCTAGCCATCTTTCTCCATGTTCTGCTTGTCAATATAATTCTTTTATACAAACTCATGATTCAAATATTCTAGGGACTGTAAAAATATATCAACCATCCCAAACTTTATTTTTATTTCTGATTTACTAGTGTAACAGAAGTAAGCTCAACATTAAGGATTATAAATATAATATTTGAGAACATTGCAAAGAAATAAAAGACATTCATTAGCATATGAAATTTATAAACAGAAGGTCAAAATTTGTTGTAAAGATTAACAAGCAAAGAGAAGCTATTAAGTAAATGTAAGAGCCCTGGATTTATCCTCCCACCTGCGGGTTTGGCTGCTGGACCTCAGGGTCAGCTCAGAGTTAATGCAGCTGAGGCCTGCCCCCTTCCTGATCAACTCACTGGGGAGAGCATTTCCAAGGCCATTTAACTTCCAACATGCTGCCAACTTGTCCCCAGAAAGGGACCTGCTACGTGGAGCTGGAGCTGCCTCTGGTGGCCCCCACCCTTCCCTCACCATGTCCATGGAACCCTCCTGACATGCTCCTGTTTTGGTTTAGAACCATTTCATGACCTGTGCTTGGAGAAAAATACTGCACACTTTGAAAGGGAGAGAGGTTAAAGCTAAAAGTAAACAGAGGTTATGTCTTAATACCAATATCTGGTGTGTGTGAAGGAATTCCCCTCTTTTGTGCCCATCACATGAAACGTGCTTCCCTCAATTAAATGTATATGCTCATAAGAGTGCCAGACATTAGCTTCCTCATAATTAATAAACTGTTTAATATCCATATACAGGAAAAAAAATCAGATCTTTGTATAAAAAATTCACTTGCAGATGCTATTCTACTTTCTTGGGATGATTGATCAGAAATGGGGAGGAAACTAGACTGAGATCCATATACCTGGAGAGAGGCTTAACACAGCCAGAGACAAAGCACTGAAGTCTTCCCTGAAACTTGGAATGAGGCCATGATGTTCCCAAGACATTTGGTTTCTCCTACACTCTTTTTAACAGTCTCTTTCCGAGTGCTTGTACAAAGAAAGGGAAAGTGCACTGTGAACCATATGGACTCCACATTTCCCCAGCCATTTTCAGCTCAATTAGTCCCTTTATCTGCTTAGTCACTTTGTGTCTAATTAATCTCAAGCCATTCCTAAATTAGATTGCACCCTGCTCACTTCTAGAGTAGCCTAACCACTATTATGTTGCCTATTCTGGGTACCCTTTGCAAACCCTTTGGCATTTTGTATTCTTCACCTTGACTGCTGGCTTGTGTACTGGTTTCAGTGGAGTGAAAGAAAGGTGTTTAAAGTGGCAAACTGAGATGGTAGTTCCTTACTCCTTTCCTCAGAAACCAAAATATTCTACTTGTCTTATTGAGCAGCAGGGAAGACTCGGCATATATTCAGCTGGAAAACCTTTGACAGCAAAGCAAAGGTGTCACACCATATTTTTAGCAATTTACATACACTGAAGTGAAAGCTGTCATTTCATCACATCATGAAACACTAACTGTCTTTATGAATCCTTTTGTCACAGTCAAGAGTTTGCATTACTTCAGAATATTATTAATGCATTTCAATATAAACTCCTTGGTAGTAAATCACAGTTGTTAAAAGTCTCATAAGTATTTGCAATTATCTTTCAGATCAAGCGGATCTTCAGACTACTTTACACTGCTGCTTAGCTTACAAAATTGAGTGTCACATAAAAAAGATAGCACTTTAGTGTTTCATTCAACTGTGAATCCATGGGACACAATTGTAGTGTGTATTTATGTTCTCATATAAAAATAAAATGAAGAATCCATTCAGTGCTTTTATGCCCCAGTCACAAATGAATAAAAGAGAAATAGAAGTAACTAGAGAATGAACACTAAATTCAGCTTTTTCTCAGGAAGGCAAATAGTTTCCTAAACAATGGAAATGTATAGATAAACAAGAATTATCACTCTCACACTCACAGTTACGCTGGATATCATGTACCAATCTTCCTATCTAGGCAGTTAAAAAATCCTAGCTCTAGCCAAGAAATTGGGGTTGGAATTATTTGAGAAGTATAAAACAACAACAAATTAGGGAAAACGACATCTGATTCCATTCTTACTGCTGAGCTGACAGCAAGACATGAAGCAGCCTGACTCCATAAGCATAAGTTTTTCTTATTGTAAATAGAAATGTTCTTGGGTCGTGTCTTCATTATCTTCATGTACATATCCAGAGATGGCCCTTTCCTATGACTGTTCTAGAAAGTATTTCAAATTTTTGAAACCTAAAACCTCAGCTTTTACTTTACCTGCCTGCAGCATTTCAGTGTTCAAATTTACTGAGAGAGAGAATTAATTTGAATCATGGCTAAAACTGCAATAGTGGGTGTCAAAACTGTGGAAACCAGTTTCTATTCAGGCTGCTGCTTGCTCTAAAATAGGAGGCGTATTCTGATGGGCTTGTATTATGCCTTGTTGCATATGGGAATAACACAGCTGGAACCCTTCCTCTCACTTTTGTCACTAGATGATAACTCTAGACATATCCAGCACCAAGAACTGAGATGTGGAATTCATGAGTGGAAGAAACACAGTCAGTTACAAACTTTGAGATCAGAACCAAGACAAAGGTTTTCAAATAGGCCAGGGACAGTTCTTGGGCTCTGGAGTCAAGAGGGAAGTCCACACTGGTGCACTTTCTGGGAAATCTTAAACAAAATGTGAACTGGAAAGAGTTCTTGTTTCATACCATGCCATGGACTGGACATTGATATAGATGGTGCTAGCTGGCACAGGCCAAAACTGTGTCAAGGAATGTGCTAGAAATTAAACTGTGAAGGTTATTTCATGCCATTCTTTCACTTTTCCCCTGGCAAGTTCTGGTATAAATATTGATGAAGGAGTAGGAGTGGAGTTTTGAAAGATTTAGAGTTGTCCCAGAT
The DNA here is from genome assembly GCA_013400495.1 of Nicator chloris. Taxonomy (NCBI): domain Eukaryota; kingdom Metazoa; phylum Chordata; class Aves; order Passeriformes; family Pycnonotidae; genus Nicator; species Nicator chloris. The sequence continues at coordinate 13,656 of WAAE01026077.1, forward strand.
TAGGAGAACAGAGACAAGGATTTCTTATCAGGGTAGACTCACAAGATGTCCATTATTTCAAAGAGCAAAGCAGGTCTGTGTTACACTACTGGTTATTAATGCCCTCTAATTCTCCTGATGCCACTCATGTAACTGCAGATCAATTAGTTGGTTCTTTTCCTTAAGTAAAAGAATACAAGTCTAAACATCAATTTTTCTACAAGAATGCTCCAAGTAAATCATATTCTTATTGCCAGGTTCTGGAGATATTTGCCAGCAATCTTATGGGTGATTTGACATTTGTGTAGAAAATACAAGGTCCTTTTGGCCAATGACCAATCACAGATGAAAAGTTAAACCAAATGTTTTTAAAAAGGGAACTATTGGTACTGTTTTCTGATTCAGGAAGCGCATCTTTTACCTTTTTACCCTTTTGCACTTCATTATTCATTCATACTTAAATGAATGAATGTTGAGTTTTCCAGCCATGTCCTCCTGAGGTGTTTCGCTACACATGAAGTAAAGCCTGTAAAATATGAAGCCTAACTGTGGGAAGAGATTTCAGAACAGAAACAAACCTGGTAGTTGTGAATTCAGGTGGACATCTATGAAGGAATTCTTTGTTTGGGTGTTTGCATCAATTCAAGAGGGGCTTGAAAAACTCCAGATTTTGGACTTGTATTTTAACACTTTGGATATCTAAATTATTTTTTTGTCCCAATAACCATAGAGAGTTTTACTCTGTGCTACTGTTCTCAGCTGGTGATGCTCTTTGTGTACTTACCCAAGTCCTGTTGAACGACCATTGCATAATTCCTTCTATTTCATAAATAAACAGGGATTTTTTTTTTTTTGATTTTTCACAAGAAAACCCCAAGAAAAACATCCCAAACAAAAGTTCATTCCTGTTCCTCCTTCTGCTGGCAAGGATGTGGACAAAACTGAAATCTGTGCTCTGGTCTGGGCTGTGGCATGCCACTATAGTTATAAATATGATGTATGGAAAAATACTTTATCCTTCAATTCCATTTATAACAAAACACTTTTAAGAAATAATTTAGACATAAATGAACATGATTCTAAAATTCTAAAGTAAGCCTATTAAAATTTTTCTAATGAGCTTAAAAAAATCCTTATCAGCCAACCTGTTTGCTTAATTCATTTGTTAGATTGTGTACCTTGGTAAATTGCCTATGGATTCCTCAGAAAACCTGTGTTTATTCTTCTGGTTTACCTCACTAGAATTCTTAAAAGAAGGAAAACAAACACCCAGGAAACAAAGAGAGAAGTTACAAAAAGTTGTGATTTTTTTCAGACAGCAAAGATGCCAGACAGTTACTGCAGTTTAGGGTCTCGTTAGATAAAAGACCTAGATACTCACCTGAGTTTTTGCTTTATTCAGCCAACACTGTTAGAGAAATAAACCTCAGACTGTCTTAATAATGTCACATAGATTTGCTTGGTTTGCATTTGGTTTTACTTCCATTTGAACATTAATTACTCCAGGGAAAATGTTGCTTCCAGAATAAAGTAGAACGGTTCAATTATTTAATTGAATTGCTGATACAGGTGCAGGCACCAGCAGATATCATAATTTTTTCTTTCATAAGATTATTGCCTAACCTTGAAAGAACTCTGTGTTTTAGAGTTCAAACTGGGAATAAATTTTGATTGCCAAGTACATTGAATTTGAATCCCAGTTTGAAGCTCAGATATTTTTTCCTTGGACTTTCTGTGGGTACAAGAGGAAAGGTAGCTGTGATGGAAAGAGGGAAGGAGTGGCTTTCAATTTACTTTGGGAGTTTGGCTCTATGGTATTTTCAGGGACCCAGAAAGACATTTCAACCGTGATTTTGGATAATACCCTGTTATGACTAAAACAAATCATTTTTAAAATTAATCCTATTAAAGTCTATGAAGGTTATGAATACTTGTAAATCCCATTTTCATTGGAATTTAGACAATTAGTTTTCAGTAATTAGCAATCTCTGTATAATAAAACTTCCATGTTTTATTTATTGGACAAAGCTTATCACTGAATATTGGATACTGCTGACATTTAGCCCATTTAGAACTGTAACCATAGAAAAAAAAAGACAAACTTACAGGATTGATCTGTACTGTCAACATAGCCCAGAAGTGTTTTTTAACATAACATGCATTGCAGAATCATGGAAGGATTGAGGTTGGAAGTGACCTCTGGAGGTCACAGGGTCCAATTCCCTTGCTCAGGGAGGGCTACTGAGAGCTCATTGCCCAGCACTATGACATCTTGTTAGTGTCTCCAAGGATGGTCATGTCACAATCTCTCTGGTCAATCTGAACCAGTGCAAAAGCGTGTCTTGAAGTTTTGAGGGAACCTCTTGTGTTCCAGTTGGTGTCCATCACCTCTGTTCCTCTCACTGGGTACCGCTAGAAAGAGCTTGGTTCTATCTTTGCATCTTCCTTCAGATACTTATATACAATGATGAGATCACCCAAAGCCTTTTCTTCTCCAGTCTGAACAGTTCCTGTTCTCCCAGCCTTTCCTTGCAAGAGAGAGGCTGCACTCCCTTCATCATCTTTGTGGCCATTCATTGACCTCTTCCCAGTGACCCCTTAACTCTGTGTACTGGGGAACCCAGAACTGGCCATATTGTTGTTCAAGTATACTTCATAGAAATCATAGGAAAAAATTAATTTAGAAAGGATCATTCAAGTTTGTAATACAGGACTAGTTTCAAAGATAGATTAGCTTGCTCAGGGCAATCTCATTTCAAAAACCTCTGAGGAGAAAGATTTCACAACTTCTCTATTCCACCTGTCCACTGCATTTGTTTAAGATATTTTCCTTATATCTATTTAGAATTTCTTTGCTGCAGCCTACAATATGGCTCATCTTTTCACTGTGCATCTCAGGGATTATTTTGTTGTGTCCCTCTGTTGCATAACACAACCTCAGTGCAATGGATGGCTGCAATTACATGCCCCCATCTTTTCTCATCCCTTTTAAATAAACAAAATTACCTCCATTTCTTTATGTCTATATGATGTGACCATTTCAGTAATACTTCATTGGACTGTTATTAAATACTTTATTTAGTTCAGTCTGACAACTGTGTTGGCTTACATCTGTTGAATTTAGTTTGGATAAATTATATCAGTGCTTTCTTTGGAGGTTTTTCAGCAACTTTAGAAATGTCAGCCTCCAATCAAGTTAAATATTAGAAGGCTGACAGCTGGTCTGAAGTCAAAATTTGAACCTTAGGAGCAGTATGAATGTTCAGCTCACACTGTCTGGCCTACAACCCATGGCTGTACAGAGCTTAAAATTCACTGCAGGCTTGGTAAGACCAGCTATGGGACTGTCCATTGAGATTCCAGGTGTGAAGGAAAAAAAAAAAGTAAGATCACTTCCACTACATTATTAAAAAAAAAAAAGAAAAAAGAAAAAACAACTGTTGCAAATTGTCTGGCTAAGAAATATACATTCACAAGGGTTATCTGCTAGACTTTTTTTCAGCTAGAGTTCAATAAATGTCTAATATTGGAGGATACTATTGTAACTGGAGGTGATAACACCACCTAATTCTTTTCCTGATAAGAAACCATTTGCAGTGGGCTACAACTTGACTGAGGTTCAAGGTTTTTGAGTTAATTTTTTATTTCTTGTGCTTCCATCTGCCTTTCATTTCCATGTATTTGCTTTAATTTAATTGGTGAGGTTTCTGCAGTTAAGGAAAGCAGGAGCATATGCCATTCTGTAGGCATCATTTCTGAGAAGAAAAGTATTTTATCCTCAGCTGTTCTGTTACCCCATTGAATGTTGGTCTCAGGTCTTGTGGTCCTCCCTGTAATGTTAGGACCTCCCTGTCAAGTTGTAGGACTCTTGCAAGACTAAGTTTCCTCAGACTGAAATGGACTTAGTTGTCAGCAATTAAATTTTTCTGCAACCCATCTTCAATGGGAAGGTGCTCTATGCCTTTCTAATATTGATGACAAGTATTATTTAAACTTCCTGGCCTTCACTGAAGAAAGGTAATATTTATTTAAAAAGACACATTTAGGAAGAAGGGGCTGAATAAGTGATTCAGTCTTTTGATCTGTTTTGAGTTCTGTAAACACAGGATAAACTTTTCCTTTTGTTAAAAAAAAAAGAAAAAAAAAAAAAAAAAAGGATATTTCCTGCAAGGTCTACCAAGACCTAAGTCTTTCAATGGGTGTTTGCTTAACAGTTGTAGCTATGCTTTCCAAATGAGGCAATTAACAGTGTTTACCACATTTTGCAGAGCTACAGCACAGTCACAAACTTCTATCAGCTGATTATTTTCTCAGATAAAGTAAACATTCTTTATATTAATTTCTGTTAATTTCTCAATGGAGAAAAAATGAAATCCTTGATAAAGATAATTAGAACTTCTACCTCATTTGTAAAGAAGGATATAACTTTCACCTCAGGTATAGGAGTGATGAGTATACAGAAACTGTATGTTAAATAGTAGTCTTGAAGTAAAATTTCAGATGATCTATGATGATAATAAAATGCTGCTTAAAGACAAGAAGTAGGCATGTTTTTGTAATAAACTGAAAAGGAAAATTCTTTACCATGCCAGCTATTACTGCTGATTTTCATCTCTCACACGGCCTAGTCAAAACTTCATTACACCATGGTATTTTCTTCCTTAACCCAGGTAAAACTTAATCCACAAAACAAAACAAATTTATTCATAATTTAAAAATGTAAATTTGGGACAATTTTCTGTTAAGAACAATGCTCAAAATTAAATTGTATCTAATATTTCCTGGACAGAAACCAAGGGATAAGTTGAGACACCTTTCTAGTATACTTCCTTCAGATTCCAAAACATGTAATGTTTCCGAAAACTGAACTAATAAAATCTAGGGGTTTGACAACGTTTTGCAACCTCACTATCTGCAAAGCTTTTCCATTGCTCCTCTAAAGGTAATAGCCTGAAAAAAAAGAGATATTACCTAGTTAAATGGACATGAAATTATACATTTGTATGGTTTGAAAAAAGAAATTAATAGACTGATCATCTGTTAAGGTCCAAATAAGTGTGATCCTGTTTGTCTACATTATTCACAACAGTAGTACCAGAAAAAAAAAATTCTTAAATTATGAAAACACATTTGGGTGAAAATTAGGAGAAAATCCACTTTATACAATGAAAGAAAACGTAGTTCTCAGCCACAAAACGATTCTATTTGGATCTGATTTCAGTTTGCCATATAGCATTGTGGATTTCTGTCCCACTGAAGTGTGCAATACCTACGGGATTCTTGTGGCTGAATCCATACCAATTTTTAGATCTCTTAGGCATCCTCAGTAAGATGCAATATGTGATATTATAATTTTTAATTTTTATGCCAGTACTGAAATCGCATTTAATAAGCTTTTGACAGCAACATTTTCTAGTTTTAGCTGAGATTTACACTCATTGCCTAAATAAAACTCCAATCTCTATATACAGAACAGAAAGGAAATGCTTGTTCAGAAATTGCTGTTAAAAGAACTGCTGTTTTTTTCTGTTGAATTTCAAGGGATGATGTCAGTTGTAAATAGAGGACTTTAGAAAGTTGGCATTAGGAAAAAGCTACCAAAATGAAATTTGTAAGGTGGAGTGGATGGCATTTGGTAATACGGAAGCCCTATTTACTCGTGAATTATTTACATGCAGCACAGTTGAACAGTTACAGCTTACAGAAAACAATAAATTCTTCTTTTTCAATATTCCTAGTTCTGAGTGATCAATACCCCATGTGAAAAATCCTGCAACACTACAGAACAGCAGAAGGCTACTGTGTTAGGACCATAAATGATATACAGGGAGCCAGGAATTCAGTCAGCAGTAAGACCAAAAAGAAGACAGTGAACTAAAGGATGGTCCTAATAGTCTAGAAAATATTAGGAACTTGTAAGACTAAATTGTTATGGTGAAACCATGCAAGAGGAAAGCTTTTAAAGATGGCATTGCCCAAATTTTCTTCCTCTACAAAGGAATACTTGAAATAATTGGCCTAATCAGAGAGGCAGAAAAGGAAATCAGACTTTAAACTTAGAAAATTGTCAGTCCTGGCTGAAAAAATATATACTATTTGCAAATTAATGACTTGGGACTGTAACAAGTATAACAAGTACTAGGAGTGGTGTCATGGTCCATTTGAACCTCCTAAATTTACAGGACAATATACTCTGTTAATTAAACTCTACTTTTTGAGGAAAGGAAAACAAACAATCTTACTTGTACAGGCAAGTCTAACATGAATTCACTTCAGTAATTCATGACTCACAAGTTCTCTAACTTTTAACTCACATGCCAATGACCAAACCCCTCACCTTGCCCAGGGTGGGAGTACTAATTCTTCCTCCTCCCTCACAGCACAGGTGTCCCCTGTGCCACGCAGGAAAGAATGAAAGCCTCAGCAGTCTGGCTGCTACGGGATCTCCTTCAAAATCTCCTTAGGTAAGATGATGTATTTATAACCTCTGGCTTGGAAATTTGGTCTGTGTCATTTCCATAAATTAATGGATAGAGAAGGAACTTCAGGCAATTAATATGCAAGGATGGAAGAGACAATGGCTGGAGTAGGCAGCAAGCAGCAGGTGATAACAGCTGCATGATGACCTTTGTGCAGTCCTGTCTATCCTGTCCTGCCTACATGTTGCTCCCTTGCTGACCCAGTGGTGCTGCTCCCAGGACATATCAGGTCTTAGTGTGAGCTGTGCACCAGGCCAAAACCTGGGCAGGAGCTGAGTGAACAGTCAGAGGGAAGAAATTTAGATTTATATTTCTTTAGGATTATTAATAGACCACTCCTAAGCAAGACAGGTACTTACATCTCATTTTCATTTTCATTGTAATGCTGCTGTCCTGAGTAAACAGTGCTTTTCTTGGGGAGAGCTTGCTGATCATTAATTGAACTTATCAGTGTTCTCACAAAGGGAAAGTGCAAGTACTAATCTGAATTTAGATTTGTTGAGATGATTATAGAATATTGCTAGAGAAAATTAAATCATGCAATTCCCCTTTTTCTTTGCCGAAGGCTGACCCCAGCTATACCACAAAATATTTTTTTCTATCTCAGAATCGTGAAGCTCATTACAAACTTGTTTTTCCCTCTGTCTATGATATTGCATTGTAATGCTCTGGGCCTTTCTGCCCTTTGATGAGGGTAGCATATGCAGTCCCTAACCTTTCTGACTGTCAGACTCCATAGAACTGTGCAGGGCATCCCTGCTTTGCATCTGCACCCCAAAGCCTGTGGTTTAATATGTGGAGCTTGGTTGAAGAAATTAAACAAGTGCATTTTTTTGTTTGTTTGATCTTTTTTTTCTGTGAGAAGGCTTTGGATTTATGCCCTTTTACTACCACTTAAAACTTAGAAAACATTTGTCTAATTACAAAAGCAATCAGATATTCCTGTCATGACAAAGATCCCGCTGCTAGGTAAGGTCTCTATGTCCAAGCAGCCCCAACATATGCAGTCACAAAAAGTCTAAGCTTTAAAGAGACCTTGTCCGAGAAACGTTAATCACTATCTTATGCTGTATATTTTGGTATTGCTACTGGTTTTTGCTGTGTTATGGACTATATTATAGTACGGATGATGCCTGTCCTTGATCCTGAGGCTTGATGGAATGCAAGTTTGATCTCAGCACTACCTATCTGCAGGTTGAATAATGGAGCATTAACCTTTAATATGTCCTAAATCCACATTCTAGTTTTTCACCCACAGATCAGAGAACTGCCTTCTCTGAACAATTCCTTTTACCTTTCTCCAACCAATTGTCCAGAACATGTAAAATGCTCCTTGCATTACTTGTGGTTTAGTCATAGCAATGACAATACTTTGCAGTATTGCAATAACCATGCTTGTTACTCTTTGAGTTTTCAGATTTTTTTAATGTGCTTATGTCAAGTGTGCAGACCCTGTGGGCACTAGGGACTTGTAGTATATATATATAGCAAAAAAATTCTCTCCCCTGCTATAAAAATATGCTATATTAATTCTTTTTCATACTAACTGGTCCTGCAAGAAAGTTTGCCTAGGTGAGGTCCAAATAAAATACAACACTTTCAAATGAAACTGTTCTTACAAAATACCAGACATAAATTATTTATTACTATTTTCCTCATTCTAACCAAATGGCTGTGCTGGTGACATTTGCCTCCTAAAGGGCCTCCTAAAATGCCTCATACACACATTCAGAAGTGATTCCTACATGCTGTTTAGCAACTGATTTTAACATTTAAAAGAAATTAGAAATTTGATGGTGGTGGGGGCTTGAGGAAAAAAATAGAGATGTTGTGAAAAGAAGACTGCTGCATGCCAGGCCATGAAGAGAGAGCACCAGATAGGAAAAGGTCACTGATGCAGGAAAACAAAGAGGATCAAAAAAGAGATCGCTAACAAGAAAAAGATTGCAAGTAAATATATTAAGAAAAAGATACAAAATACTAAAAATACTCCTCTACCAACTTCCAAGAAGTCAGCAATTGATTGCTGGGAACTGTTAAATCTCTTTTAAAACCCTTACATTTGTGAGGTGCAGGAGGTGTCATTTCCAAAGCTTTTGCTAACTCCTAGTATATAGAGCACTCATCTAGATAGAAAATCAAGACCAAGTAAAGTTTTGAATTTCATCTGCAAGATGCAGAACAGGATTTGCACAAAACCCAAGTATCCTTTTCTTTGGCGTCAGCACAGAATTTGTGTCAATTTACCCTAGGCTCCTTTTGTGCCAATTAAATGCACCTCTTACTTCATTGTTGAGTTTATTTTTTAGAGAATCTAAACATGACGGCTGAAAGATAAGTTAACTGCATCTAACTTGTCTAAAGGGATAGCAGATTCTTAATTCAGGAGCTGGTGTGTATGGCGGATATATAACTTTGTGTAAGTATTTATTTAACTATTTCACTCATAATCTTCTGAAATAAGCATTTTGAACAGATCCTGTGTCCCTAGGAATTGTCTGTGTTTCATAAAATACCTTGATTTTTATGAAGTAAGCAGAGAATTAATTCTTTTCCTTCAGGGATTGAGAAATCTCAGTCTCCAAGCAAGGGAAAAATTGGTCAGGCTGACAACTGGTCTGAACTCAAAACCTGAACCTTGCAAGCAGTATGAATGTTCAGCTCACACTGTCTGGCCTGCAACCCATTTCTGTGCAGAGCTAACACATCACTACAGGCTTGCTAAGGCCAGCTATGAGGACTGACCTTTGAGATTCTGAGTGTGAAGAATTAAGCTTCTGGAAGACAAAATAAGTGGTTGTTATTGAATAATTTTAAATTATCAAACTTTCAAACGTATGTAAAAGCTAATATACATATATATATATATGAACAGACAAATCTCATACAGACTTGATTTACAAAGACCATTGCATAAAGACCCAGAAGCTGCCACAGCTGACCACTTTAAAGAGAAAAACCACCATGTGCTGGCCCTAACTCCCTGTCCTCACTTGCACTCTGCCCATATCATGGCCAAAGGGGCTGAAGGTGTGACACTAACAAAGGTGGAAGCAGAGGAATCAAGAGTGAAGGAGTGAAGTTGAGACTTGGAAATGGGGCAGGAAAGGTGGTGTTTGTTTGTCTTTTAATTTCTCACTGTCACATTAATAATATTTAGTTTAGTTAATAACAAGTTAAGTTAATTTTGAGGGTTTTGAGTGTGTTTTGCCCACATAGGCATTTGGTAAGAAATTTTACAGTCTTAAGCTTTACCTGTGATCTTTCTCATTCCTGTTCTTCCTGTTTTCTTTGCTTGTCCCCCTGCAGGTGAACAAGCAACTGGGTGGGTTGGTGTTTGACTGTCAGCTGGGTTAAATCTACCCCACTCAGAAAAGACAGCTTTTATACTTGTAGAATAAATACTGAAACTCCCAGCAGCTTTCATGGCACCCAGCTTTTACACAACTCATTTAATGAAATCATTGTACTTAATTCTGTTAATTTTTTTATGTAATATATTCTCAGTGTCGGGAGGGTTTAAGGAGAAATATTAATACGTGCATTTGGCAAAAAGAGGGAGAGTGTTAGGTAGACTCTGAGACAGGAATGAGTAAGTTAAACTTCCCATTTGGTATTTTTAAATGTTTAACAATATGCTCTTTCTCATCCCAGTCACTGAATTATGGGTCACTTATTATGATGAAGTGTTTTATTTCTTTCACCTAGACTAATCTATCTTCTTTTAAGGTGCACCATGAAGGACAATGCTTTGACAAGGACACCTGTGCCAGTGATTTTTCTGAATTAAAATTGAAGGTACACAGCAGAACCCTCTGTAGAACCTTACCCCGATCCCTGCCTAAATAACAGAATGCCAGCCCTGTGGAAGGCTGCTGGCCCTATTTCCCAACAGACCCATTTCCTTGGCTCTCCTGAGCTCCTCAGTGCTGCTGGGCTATGGGGGATGTTGGGAGGCGAGGGCAGGCAGAGCACACAGGATACTGCTGGGGTGCACTGAACAACTGGCTCTGAAGTCTGTCTACAACAAAACAGATCTGACTGGTCCACAGGTGTGGGACCTGGCCCAGCTTCCCTTGGTGGTGAGCACAGGAGAGACCTTGCAGGGCAGGAGGTCAGAGGTACTCACTGCCATTTTAGCTCATTAGCTCTCCACTCCCATGGTCACAAAAAGCCTCTGTCTGCAGTAATCTTAACAGGCTCCTTGCTTTATTACTGGAAGAGTTAATGCTCATGTTTTACTGCATGGTTTAAAAATGTCCAGAGAGCACAGCTGAAAAATGTTTTTTGTTTCAATATCCTTACAAGTTTGTTTTAGTAAGCAACGTCATTCAGCTATTAGGAACCCTTGGTAAGTCTCAATTATAAAGAATTCACAGTTTTTCAAGCGGGAAAAGAGGGAAAGGTGTATGCCCCACTTGATTTTCTTTTCACTTTGCTTTGCAAAATGTTTAATTGGTCCAGGAAATGTAGTCATTGAAACAACAGGGAGATACAGCTTATACATTGGCCATTACTCTGTACTGTGTTATGTCTTTTCTGCCTCTATAAAATAGATTTCAAATGTAAAAATATTTAAAAAATATATATATGTTTGCAATTTATCCATTTTGCCTTTTCTGGGACAAACATCTGCCTCAACAGTGCACAACAACCTGACTCATGGAGATCTAAGTGCAAAGTTTGCCTTACTAGTTTATCAGTGCTTTCTGTTTTCAAAGGCTCATGTAGAATTGCAGACCACTTCTTATGTAATTCAGAATGCTTCTTCTCTCCAAATGTGCCACATCCTCATTTTAAACAGCAAAACACTGCTCTGTGGCAACTTTCCTATGGCTGATGCTTTATGAAATGAATGTGCTGGAAGATCAAGGGAGACAGTTCACACTTCAGGGCCTGAACTGGTTCCTGCTGTTCTGACTGTGTAAGTTTTGAGCTAGTGACTGAGCAGGTGAAGCAGCCAAGGAAGCTCTGTTATCTGGGGAGTTTTAGCTGTTGGCAGACCAAACAGGCCATATTGAATTTAGCTTCTGGGTTTATAGTGTATTTTTATGTATTAAATACATGCATTTTAAAGTTCTTTCATACCTGAGAGAAGGTGTGGTTTTTCCTTTTTTGTTCCTCAGATGTGGATCTGAAGTCCATTTTCCTCATAAGATATAATTAAAGGTTGACTTGAATCATCCAGCTGTCTATAAGGCATAGGACATTCTTTGAAATTTTCTCCCAAAGAATAATAAAGTTGTCAAATTTATGCTTTATAAAGCTTTATGCTGTGACTTTAAGGATGTAAAACATGGAAGCACAAGGGATTCTGGCACCCATGAATGTGTAGAATCTTAATGAAATAGATGAATATGGCATAAGCAAATATCAATTTTGATCCTTAAAAATTCATCATATACACTAACATAACAAATGCACAATTATTGGTTTTTTGACCACAGACAGCTAAAGAAGTCAGGATAATCACCTATTAATTCAAATGGGATAATGCAGAGACGAATACCAAATATATGAACAGTAAATTTTAGTATGGGGCAATAAAAATCTAATGTATGAATACAGGCAAAAATATAAATGTGCACTCTTGTAAAAATGAAATTTCATGGAAAGCAATAATGCATTTACAGCAGCTGGGAAAACTGAAGAATGTCCTCTCTACTTTAAGGACGGAAAAAAGTGAAAAGCTGAGGATCTTCAAAGTATCAGAATGATTGATTTCACTCCAAATGAAATCAGTTGAAGTTGCTCTATTTCATTACAGCTTAGGTTGACTGCCTGTAGAAGTATTTTTATCTGCAGCATCATATTTTTTAATTTTCTGGCAAATAAAAAATAATAAGAGAATATGAAATGTATTCTTTAGGGAGGTGGAAAACAAAGCAAGGAAGAAAAAAAGAGAAAATTTTACAAGTCATGGAGAATTAATCCACTCACTAAGTAAATAAAAGCAGACAGGAAATCAGCAAAAAGTAAATATCCCTACAGTTAAGCTGTAACAAATCTGAAAAAAACCCAGATTTAATTATTTAAATACAAAATCAGATTTCATAAAATCAGATTTATATATTTAAATGCAAAAAGAAAACAACAAGACTATTTAATGTCAAAACTTGCTTCTCCCACACTTTGACTTCTTCATTAGCCCTTGCTGAAAGTAGTTTATGTGTTGTACTTTTTAGAGAAGAAATGAAGAACTGTAAAATCACATGATAAAAATGACATTCTGATGGATGTAAATATGTGCTGAGAGAACGTGGTGACTTCTGCTTGTACCTGTCATTATCTTGATGTATTGCATCTTCATTAGTGAGAAAACTGTTCTTTACTATGAAATCAAATAGATTTCCAGAGAAATAATGAATTCAGAGAGGCATAAATTTTAAATAGGGTCTAACTTGCACAAATTATGTAAAACATATAGTAGCTAAGCTATACTGATATAAATATGTTTTCAGCAGCTGTGATTTTTAGATCTTTAAGGTTCATGCTCAGAAGGGAGTTTAGACTTCAGCTTTTGTCTTAGGCCAACAGAACAAGTTTCCAATTATAAACTAATTTTAACTCTACTCAAAAAAAATCTAACATTGTCTTCAAATGCATCTATATAAAATATTAAGTTTTTAAAAAATGTAATTGTATTTAAAAGACCAAAGAACACTTCATGATGTCAAGCACCATCTCTCATTTTCTTCAAGTTTCTTTTGGTAGGTGTTCATTACCGAATTAAACTGTATCTGTCATAGTAAATCTTGAGGAGTTCACAGGTATGCCACTCCATAATTATTATGATTAGACCTCTAACTGCAGCCTAACTTCAACATTTAGGAATTGATGGCTAAAAGTTAAGTCTTCTTGTCTTTCATTTAACATATAGTGAACCCCAACCATTAATAAACCCAAGAGTTCTCTGAATGGAGCAACAACAAAAAAACCCTACTCTGTGTATTATTAAAAAAGACTCAAGTGTCTGGAAGTGGTTATAAGCACACTGAAGATAAGATACCTGATTGTAACTCAGAAGACATGATTAGACACTTCATGCTTTGTACAACTCAGCATGAAGTCCTTCCGTCACCACCGAAATGAAAATTTATTTCCAGACTAGGTCTGTTCTTAAAAATTATGATTGTATATATTCAATGCCATTTTTATTTAGACATTCTTAATTTCCTGATGAGTGGAGGAGATATTGGCATGCTCCGTGGTGGGGTAAATATGGATTTTGCAGAGCATTGAGTGCCATAGGGTGCCATATCAGAAAAAACAAGTGATGGTGAGCAGAGAGAATAATTAATCATGTAACAGTGTACTGAGATGTTTTAGAGGGAATGGTTGCAGAAAGTTTGTCATTTAGACAGAAGAGACTTCTCCATTGCTCATGGTTAATTGCCAAAATGTGAGCAAAATATATCATGAAGCCAACTACAGAACTAACCATTCTGGGGCTTTTTTTTCCCCCCAATTATTTTACTCTCCAGTCCTTCCTCTATTTGTACAAGTTAGGACTGAGTAAGAGAAGAAATAAATGTTGATCAAGCCAATCAAAATATGATAAAAAATAATAAATTAAATTACAATTGGAGATTTACCTAAAGCTGAACTACAACATCTTGGTTGTACAATATGTTAACTGTTGCGGTGCACTTCACTCCTGCATATCTCCTAG
>WAAE01026077.1:27919-46126 GCA_013400495.1 Nicator chloris
GAAGTCGCTCTGTTCGGATGTCTTTGCTGCCATTGTAATAAATACTGGACCTGACTTCTTAGCTGGTTCCGAGTTCTTGCTCCACTGTACTCAAATCTCTCCTTGGAAGGATCCCGCCTCATCTAACATGGAAGTTCTCTCTGCCAGGTGCAGTAAGTGTCTCTGGGGGATATTTTCCTCAGCAGCTGCTTTCTGCAGGCGAGCTTGAATTTGCCTCACTCGGTAAAAATGCAGTAACCTCTGCAGTTAACTTCCCTTTCACTTGAGAAGAGCAAAGGTGTAAATGAAAATGGCATGCTTTTCTCCATGACAACTGTTGCCACAATCCATAGAAATATTGTCACATTTCTGATATTTGCTTACTATTAAACTTCTGGAAAAAGAAATTAGTTATTTCCCATTTGATTGTTTTATGGACAGAGATTAAATTCCATTAAGAATTTTTAACAACAACAAAAATATATGCCAGATTCAAGTTATTTGAAGTTTGACACTGTCTTTATCTGCTAATAATTTGAAGTTTACCTTTCAGAGGGTTCTGTCATGAATACCTGAAAATAGAAATTAACAATTTATTTCCAACTATCTTTTTCTTTGGGCAAAATAGGTAAATAAGCTCCAGACAAGTTAACATTCAGAGATTTGTGTAACGATCACTAGAAAGAATTGGAAGTTGAGGGCTTTTCTGTTACTTCTTTTCTTCCACCAAACTCTAAATATATTGTCAAAAATTCTGGAGACTCTGCTTCATCTGCCTGATCACAATGGCATCTTGAAGTACATCCCCTACCAGAGTGTTATCTCATTACACTGAAGCCAAAAGGCCTTTGCAACAGTTTCCAAATTCCTGAAGCTAGTTTTATACAATAACCAAAACTCAACAAACCCAGCCTCATGTTCTACATGTTGCATATTGTACAGGTTATGACAAAAAGATATTGTTAGCAAGTGAAAATATGGCTATCTCTTCAAATTTCCAATGGTTTTTCACATTCTATTTTGAAAATCCTATCCAACATATTTTCATATTGAAGTTTATGATGCAATACATTAAATAGTGCGAACTTTGTAACTAATTTTTTCGAAGTGTGAAACAGTGTGTGTGAGGGGAAAGTCATCAACAGCAAAGGTTTTCATTACTGGAAGCAATATTAAGACTGAAATATCCAAATCTTTAGCTCAGTTCCCTTACTTCCTCTGGGCGAAGCTGCTGACCTTTCAGGAAAACACAAATCTAGTTTAAAGTTTTCAGTTCAACAACAGCAACTAAAGTGTACAAAAATTGTCTCTGTGCAGAAAATATAAACTTAATGCTTACAATCACAAGAAAACAACAAAGAATGGCCTATGTATTAGTGGTTCAAATTATTTACTATTTTTGAGGTTTAAGCATAGCTTGTGGCTGCTAGAAATTATCATCAGTTCTGATCCTGTATAGAGAAATATTTTAATCTCAACAATAGAATTGTTTAGATAGATGTTTTTGGAGGCTCCTAGAATCATAAAAAGGAAACAAATTAATGTATTTGCTATTGACTCTCTATTTAAATAGAAAGATTGGAAAGATACAGCAGTAACAAAAATTGACTTCAAGGGTTACTTGTTTGAAATTGATGCCTGATACATTGCAATCTATTTGAAGGAAATAACATACATGTATCTCTTAAATGAACAAAACCAATCTTAAATAAAGGGAAATGAAAATAATACTGTTTCCTCATATTAAAAGAAAGACAGAATCTATATGACTGTTGATTTGGAAGTAATAAAATCTGGGAACAACTCTGAGAAACTGTTAAGAACTGTTTCGTTAGATGATATTTTTTGGCCTTGAAACCAATCTTAAAATATCTCTGAATCTGGATTATAAATGTTGTAAGTTAAATGTTCCTGCAGTACAAGAGGGTCCTAAGAACTAACTTTAAAACAAGTTATTTAATGGTGATCTGGGTGTAGCACAACATGGAATTTCCACATAGGCTGAGGAAAAAAGAGAAAAATCTAAAAGTATTTCAAATACATTTGCCTCAAAGGGGCATTTAGAAGATCCCCTCAGTCTGTCCTATATGAAAGAAAATAATACTTGAAACCCTATCTTAAAAGGTGTTTGACTACCTCCCTCTCACAAAAACCTGCAGTGAAAAGGATTTTATAAACTCACCAAGAAAACCCTTTTTCCTGTTTATAATGAGCCTTGCAGGTTATATGCAGGTTGTCCAGGGAGCTTGTGGATGCCCCATTCCTGGAAGGGTTCAAGGATCTGCTGGACAAGGCCTTGAGCAACCTGGTCTAGTGGGAGATGTCCCTGCCCACGGCAGGGGGGTGGGAACTACACGGTCCTAAAGCTCCCTTCCAGCCCTCAGTATTCTATGATTCCATGAAAACTTCTCTTAACAACCCATCGCCTTTGATAAACATCTATTATCAACCCTCTCTCTAAACAAACCAACCAGCAACAGAGAAAAACTGACTGATCATTTTCAGGAATCTTTTCTTCTAGAGAAAACTGTGTCTTATTTTAGTGTCTTTTTTATGTAGTAGAACTTGATCTTTTGACTCAGTCTTTACAAGACAGTGTAGCAAATATTTTACATTGTTTGTTATGCTCCTTTTTATTCTCTTTACTGTCAGTCTCTATATTCTTACCAACCTAGACATGGTATTTTGGCAAGGTGTCAGCATTGACAAGTAGAGGAAACAAATTATTCCATGGTGTAACGACGATTCTGTTAATACATTTTGGAAGTCCAGGTGTATTTTATCCCCATCTTCTCATTAATCTAACACTTGAGTATAGGGGCAGTGCAGTATGCACACTCCCCAATTTCAACCTGCAGAGTCCCAAATGTGTAAGAACTTGAAGAAGACGTGGACAAGAATAAAAAAATAGTGTGTACGTGGATAAAATATGTCTAAAATTCCCAGTTACTTTTCTGCTTTGAATGCTTGTCTGTGTATGGATTCACACTGTAAGGTTTTTTTTCTTTTTCTTTTTTTTTTAAAGGATTCTCTGGAAAATATGCAAATAGACATATCACTCATCAAGGCATCTGCAATAATATTGGCTCTGTCAGAATATACTTTGATCAATGAAGGCAGATCTGCTTGGGTCTTAGATATTTTAACAAAGTCCCTGATCCAGATCCTCTTTGTGCAGAGATCTTGAACTATTGATCCAAACAGCCACTGAGGTTTTTTCAGAACAGTCAGCACCTTTGCAATAGGAGATAATTCCTGCTTTTAATAGCTGTAATCAGGCAGGTTCTTCTTTGTTGGCAGTGGAAGAGCAGATTACATACTTGCAAAGGTTTTATTTAAAAAATAATACAGGAACTCTGTGCAGTCAACAGGCTGTAGCTCATCAATCAGCTTATGCCTACATCAGATAGCTAACCCATCTTTGGATGGTTGGGCTTTATGGGATGCTTTTGTTACAGCCTGTTCTTGCTGCATTTCAGGCAAATCTTTTTGTCATGGTTCTTAATTAGAAAATTTTTTACCTGGCAGGTAAATATACTGATCCTCCTTAACAACATACGGTCTGCCCTATTGACCTTTACTGCTAAATTAACGAAATATACTTTTGGACATTAGGTGTGCTCTATTCACTCAGTCCAAACAGCATGAGAAAAATCTCAGTGTCTTATTTCAGTTTTGGAAAAAAAAAGTCTCTTGTTGATTTCTACTTCTGACAAGTACAATTTTAGTACAACCCTTTTCACTATCAGCCACTCAAGAAAAAGGGTGGCAATTTGTTGCAATGACACAGAAGACTGAGTCTATGCAGGAAAAAACACCAAACCTTGAGCTTATAAATATAAAACTAGAAAAAATCTGGATTCAATCAGGTTAGTACCAAGTCACTTTTTCACCTTAGACAGAACATTAGACAAGCTGTGACAGAGGTCTCATTCATCAAAGAAATAATGTAAAAGGGATTACCACCACACAGATCTCCTACTTCCTAGCAGAAGAAATATCCTCAAGAAAAATTGTCCTCACAGATGGAAGGAGTAAAGAGTAATTTGCAACTGCATAAAGTATCAAGTTTAATTCTGTGCAGAAATAAGATTTCTGGTTAACAGAATTAGATTCACAAGTCCCTAAGAATCCAGTGAGAATAATATTGGAAAGAAATGAGGAAAGAAAGGAAAAGGAAATGGCTGGCACACAATTTATACTTCTGTCCTGAACTCAGTTTTAGCATTTGAAGGCAGATGTCTGTGTCAATTAGAAGGTTATACCAGCTACCAGGTATTAATAAAATCAGTGATGATCTTCCCCCTAGCTGGTCCAGGGTATAGCTATTGTGCTTGGGATTTAGAAGATCTAAATTGGTATTGTGGCCCCTTTCATGGTACCACAGGCAGAACCTCTGGAAATGGTTGTGGTGCGTTATCGATAACAAAGGGAGAAACTGAATCAAATCTGCAATTACAGCACTCTACTTCTGGGACAAATTGACCCTTTTCTCTAGCAACCAAGATCCTCATAATGAAAAAATCCCTGACATCTTTTCAGAGAGACACAGACATCTCATGGTTACCTTACGGTGTTCTTTCTTCAGCGAGAGCAGATATTAAAATCAAATAGGAACGTGCGTGCAATCATCTCACTACAATATATTTAACCACTAATTTGGACCTAACCTTGCAGTGGTTAAGAAGACTTTGGTTGCATACTCAGAAAACTTTGCCTTCTGGAACCTTTTTCCAGCCTCTTACTGCCCTGTGGATATTTCATTCACCCATGCCATTAAGAAAGTGGTAAAGGTCAGGTGTAAAAAGAAACATAGATTATGCCTACAAAATGCGTAAAAGTTTCTTCTTGCTCTTCCTGCTGTTCCAGGAGTCTTCATTTGCTAGATTCTTAACCTCCTTGTTAAATAAAAAAGAGGATTATTTTATCTCCAGTAAGAAACTGAAGGATAGCCATGTGAGTGCGTTGGCTTTGTAACTTACTCTCTATTCTAAGATTGGAGCTGGCTTCAAGTAATTTTGTAAAACTTGGGAGGTTTTTTCCCAGACAAGAGGCATTGAATTTGCAACCATGAGCAACCTATGTGGTATAAAGAAAACAAGCAATTCCTTTCTAGGGAAAACATATAAAAGCTGCAAACTTAACAAATAATGCCCATGTGTTTTTAGTGTCCATTCAGCAGTTGGAGTTAGAGGCCAAAGCCCAAACATGCTTCTGTTGTGATAGTGTAAGATCTCAGCTGAACAGTGTTTTGCCTTGAAATCTGCCTTCTTCAAAGTTTCAAACAATGAGAATAAATAAACCTTGCCTTTTCAGTGGAGGAGAAACTCTAATAGAATCTAAAGACAGATTTCTTGCTAGATCCAGCCCTGGAAGAGGAGAGTGAGATTTTGCAACCCAGAAAGACATAGTAGAAAACAATGGACTTAGTGTCCTGTACTGGAGAGGTGAGCTTCTGATACTTTATTTACAAGAATCAGAGAAGATTTTCATTTAGACATCCTCTCTGTGACTTTTCTAAACAAGTCACCCTCACTGCACGTGGGGTTAGCACCTGAGTCATTGAAGGGATGTCCATGCATTCCCCATGCATTCATAGGGGTGTCCATCAGCAGAAATCCACAGAGATCAATGCCTGTTGGAGATTAGACTCTTGTCTCAGATTGTCTGATGCCTCCTTTTTAGCAAAGTACTGGTTGCTTTTAATTTATTTTGATCTTGTGCATATCAGGTGCATTTTGAATTATCATTTTGTCCTTTGAACTAGAAATTCGTCTTAGACAGTCACTTTGTGCAAGTCTTACAAACATAATCCTGATTATTTCTTTCTTTAAAGCCTTTAATGAAAATATCATTTAGAACTTAGCCCATATCCCTGCAGGTATCCATCTGAAAAATCTCCTCAGCTCATCAGCGAACCATCACTAACCACTCTAAGAGCACACACTGACTTGGGAATTTGGCTTATGCCCATAGTGTATAACCTGACCTCCATTATTTTCAAAATGTCATGTGACTAGTGCCAGAAAGATTACTGAGGTAAAAATATATCACAAGTACTACATCATCCTTATCTTTTAGGCCAGTTATATTGCCAAAAAGTAATAGCAATGATCAGAAACAGTACATGTTTTTTTGCTGTTGTCATGCAGTTGCTTACAAATTGATTACTCAATTAATTGAGCAGACAAGTTGAAGCACTAAATCTATAATTTATAAATTTGTCAATTTACCTTTTTTCCATTGATACAGGTTTCCTTTGGAGTGTAAACTTCCTGATGTAGCAACCGTAACCATTTCTTCAAGAATAACTGTGATATGGTCTCTACTACTTATGAGGTACTGCAGAAAGAATTTTATCATTCTCTGAACATTTCAACCTCTCTAACATCTGCTATGCAAAGTTCCCTTCCACACATTTTGTAGGACTGTGCCCTACATACTCTTTTCCAATAAATAATTGAGTACTTAGTCCCACATTGCTTTCTTCCTTTGGTTGCTGTTTATGCCTGATCAAAAATTTCATCCGCAGCTTCTTTTAGATAAGAGCTTTTGTTTTGTTCTTTCTCTTTTATCTTCACCTAGAGAAATGCAACAAATTTGCCTCTCATCTTATTCTCAGCTTCAGAGTGACTTCAAAGCATTCTTGATCTATAGTATAATATTGGTCTCCTTTTCTCCTGTTCATGGTTCCTGAATAAACTGTTTCTGTTTTACTAGACTTCCAATTCTAATAATTTGTTTTACCAGCTTTCTGTGATGTTGATTAACCAAGGTTTTTTGGTTATAAAGAGATATTTCAGATCTTTTCTCTACAGTTCCTCTGCTGTTTTGAGTTTCTGCTGATAGTTATATAGACAACTCCTAGGTCAGCACATCAGGGAGGAGTGTGCTTCAAAATAAATGCTGCATGGGAAATGTTCCATAGTGAAAGTAGTTTTGATGCTTTCATTGACTCTAGCTGTTTATAATGATGGAACCCAGTCTGTTGTTTGTATCTGTATGCCAAAGTCACACCTTAAATATACAAATGAAATCCACACCTATGGCAAGACTATGGAAATGTCATGAAGTAGTGACTGCCCTCAAGCCTCTCACTAAAATGGCAAGTGCTAAGGATGTCAAGCATTTTACTATATCAGATTTTTAATCCTTTGTTTTGTTAATTTCACAGGCAATAGTTTCTGTGAGAGGTTTTACCATGTCTTCTAACTTTTATAAAATGTGAGTTTGAAAATTTATTTAGTAAGACAGTGGTCAATGGCTAAGAGTCTTGATAGATATCAGACAAAAGTGGAGTCCCTCAGGAGTCCATACTGAGACCTGTGATATTTAAAACATTCATTAATGACATAGAGGGATCAAGTGTACTCAGCATATTTGCAGATGACACCAAACTGAGTGATGCAGTTGACACACCTGAAGGAAGAATGGTATCCAGAGGGACCTGGACAAGCTCAAGAAGAGGCCCATGGGAATCTCATGAGGTGTAACAAGTTCAAGGTGCTGCTGATCAGTATCAACACAGGCTAGGGGATGAAATGATAGGGAGCAGCCCTGCCCAGAAGGACTTGGGGGTGCTGGAGAGGCTGGACATGACCCAGCCATGTGCACTCCTAGCCCAGAAACCAAACGTGTCCTGGGCTGCATCCAAAGCAGCGTGGGCAGCAGGGGAGGGAGGGAATTCTGCCTCTCTTCTCTGTTCTTCCCTGGTGAGACCCCACCTGCAGGGCTGCACCCAGCTCTGAGATCCCAGCACAGGGAAGACATGGAACTGTTGGAGTGAGTCCAGAGGAGGCCACCAGTGTGATTAGAGGGATGGAGCACCTCTTCTATGAGGAAAGGCTGAGACAACTGGGATTGGTCCCAATTGGAAAAGAAAAGGTTTTGGGTGACTTAATTGTGACCTTCCAGTAGCTGAAGGGAGCCTACAAGAAAAATGGAGAAGGGCTTTTTGCTTTCCAAAAGCATGTAGTAATGGGACTGAGGAACGGATTCAAACAGAAAGAAAATAGGTTTAGATTAGGTATTAGGAAAAAATTCTTTACTCTGAGGGTGGTGAGGCAAGGGAACAGTTGCCCAGGGAAGCTGTGGTTGTCCCACACTTTGAAGTGATCAAGGCCAGGCTGAATGTGTCCCTGAGCAACCCGGTCCAGTGAAAAGTGCCCTTGCCCATTGCAGGGGTTCAGAACTTGATGCTCTTTAAGATGCCTTCCAACCCAAACCATTCTGTGACTTTGATGTAGCATTGAAAGTGAAGACTTGAGATATAAATCTGTGGTCACAACTCCATGAAAACTCAAAATATGATTTATAACTCCCTGACTTCTGAAGATTTGGCACCAGAATTTCAACTACTACAGGTGAAGCTTTGATTTTAAATGCCCAAACGTGCAACTGTGATGCTAGTGTTACACTTGTTTCAAGTTTATTATAGATCAGGGACTTGTGCCATCATTATGTAAACGTGGAACCTAATTTGGAATTCTCTGTACTGTACAGAGCAATTTTAAGGTCTATTTTGACCTCTTGAATTTTTGTAACATATTTCATGACCTAAATCTGAGTGAGGTCATATAAGTTTTTAGGCCTAAATGCAACTCAGCTTAAGAACATTTCAGTGGCAATCTTTGGTGCCAGAATAGAAGCAGAAAACCTAGCGTGCCTCAAACAGATGGAGATATGCATCAAGTTGTTTAAATATTTATACTAAAATACATATAAAATCTATGTGTATGTTAGAAAACAGTAGTTAAGGAATGCAGTTTCATTTAAGAGCTGTGTAAGGCAGAGGTTCGGTTTTATGAAAGCTCTCTGACTAATGAGTTGTTTTCATATCATTCTGCTTTTCTAGCTCACATACTTATAAAAATACCTTATAAGATGAATTTATCTCTATAGAGGATCTCATTAGGTTTAAGCTGATTCTTTTCAGGTGCCACTTTCTTTCTGTGTAAATGACACTTAAGATTTTGTGTAACAGTCTGCAAGATCAAGAATTGATAAAACTCTCTGTAAATCCTAGCCTACCCTGTGGCACAGACATGCATTTCTTTTTCTCTACAACATAAACAATAATAATAATAATAATAATTTAAAAAAACCTTTGAACTTAGAAATCCAGGTATAATCTGTAGTTTGGATATTATAGCCAAAACCATCACTTCACAGGTGTGCTTCTGGCATTGACATTTTGCTCTGTTGATGTCTTTCATTCTACAAGCTGCCTACCTAAAATTGTTTGCCACATCCTCTTCTCAGCCACACAGAAAAACAGATAGAGATCCACTAAAGCCCTGGACCACCAGTAGAGCCAAAGCAGATTTTGCACAAACGCACAAGCAGATTTCCCACTAAATGTCAATATAACAACTCTTTCAATTGCTGAAAAAACCACAGCAAATCAAACATTGTGACTGTAGCATTTGCCCAAGGGCTTATGCTCACCTGAGTAGGAACATGCTTGAGCTCACAGTTTTGAAGATCGATTCCTCTCGTTCTGGAGAGCCCAGAATGTTCAGGCTGCTTCACAGCAGCAGCTGTGCTACTATTGGGAACAGGGAGTTTTCAAGATGCATGGCATCAGACAGAATAATGGCCATGAGAGCCCGCATCGCTAATCTTGTAATGAAGCAACTTGCTGTTGCAATTTGCATTACGCAGTTCCTGCATAAAAATGAAATTAAATTAGAGAATGCTCTAAAGTTACATCTGCTTTGAATTCTTGGTGAAAAGAGAGGTTGTTTCCAACATGGTACGAAGGATAGGCAGAGGTAATTAGTTTTTTTTTTTATGCTCTTTAAGAAGAAAAATTGTTAATACCATTCAGATAGGTTTTCCAAGTTAGAAGTTGTAACTTGATTGTGGTTTAAATTCTTCCCTACAATTTAAGATCAAGTGTTGTGACTCCTATCTTGCAAGGATGTGGAAGTCCTTCTCGGTCAATGATGCTATGTTTATGCCAAATGCTACCACACAGTTCTGTATATTATGTGTAAATTGTCTTATTATGGAAAAATGACACAGTATCTTATTGCTACTGAACATATGTGTATGTAAGTATTATATATATATATCAGCTAGAGAACCAACATGATGTAACTGTTTAGAAGAGTGGAAAATCAAGCCAGCTTTAAAGTTTATTCATTAGTAGCAGATTTGTTAATGGTCAGATTTCAGTATTCATCATCACCAAAATATATACACAAAACTTTGTATTTTGAGAGTCCCACTCTAAATTAGCTGTCAGTATTTAATACCATGGAGCACCTGCCATATAGTTGCTATCAATGGGTGGAGCCCTTGTTGGATTTTAGTTGCAGAAATCCCACTGATCTGGCTTGGAAGTTATTTAACAAGAGAAGTCAGAACTGAAATGAGCTTGTCTTCCTTCACTTTCTCCAGTTCTCCAGTTCTGCTCACTTGTGCACCATGTGCTTGCACTAGTGTTCTTCTATCACAAGAGGAAAGGGAGTTTTATCCCATAACTTTTATCTTGCCAGTCATCAGCGAGTGTTTGGAAGGATGTCCCTTATGCTTAACTTGTTCTTCTCTGGCAGCTTTAATTGACAGGATTCCTTTTATACACAACCCGACCTAGCTTTGTTTGACTATTTGGTGATCGTATTACTCAAATAGTTAAGCAAAGTTTTGTCTGGTTATGCTGTCACAGTGTTATAAATACATCCTACTGTCCGTTACAGCATTTAATAGTTTCATACTCTCTAGTGTAGTTAATGTTGATTATATCTTTATTAGTCCATTTATACTTTATCAGTGTCACAGGCCTCTGCATTGGCTAAAATCTTATTTGTCTTGATTTATTTATCGTCAACTTTTTTCATTCTACTGTGAAAAATATCTGGCACGAACCTTTCAGAACAAGAGAGCTCTTATGGAAAAAACCATCTACTTTCTGACTGTCTGCAGAGATGACTCAGCCTCTTTTACATAGTGAGCTTCCCATGGCACAACAGCTTTGCTGTTCCTGTCGTTACTTACAGTGTGACACCTGAAGACAAAGATGCCATTTCCCGTCTACTAAGTGATTGTATCATTGTCTGTATAGAAGGAAGTACTGAGTTCCCACCAGGATCAGCACGTTCAATATTAATGCCTCTAATGCTGAAGTGGTTTACTTATTTCTTTAATCAAACAGCCAAGAGAAAACATAATTATAATAGTACAAACCTGAATGGCAAATTAATCAAACCTCTTTAAAGTTCTGATTTTGCAGCTGGAATTTTGCCTGCTGTCACTGAAAAATGTTTTGCCAAGTACTTAAGGTGCTCAAAATTTATGAACCAGGAAGGATGTGAATTTTTTTGGCAAATGTCCTCTGGATCTACTTCAGTTATGTTTCTCTTAACTGTCACTCTGGAGTAACAGTGCTTTGCTAGCTCTCCAAGTACGTGTTTTACTACCAGAGAAAAAGAAATGCAGTCAGTAATTTCTCAGTCCAGATGTATTTCCTCCTGCCTTGTTCTGAGCTGTTAAATTGAAGTGAATAATGAAGGCTATCCTAAGCAAGGACTCAGTAAAAACTGCAAAGTAAATGAAAGTTTTGTTCAGTTTTATAAATGGTTACTCAGCAAGAACAAGGAAACAAATCCCTCCTGTAAATACTCATTTGTTCAAGTGCAGCTTTCTCACTGCACCCCTCACCCCTTGATCCTGGCACACAGACTGCCCAAAGAACCAGCTGTTGTGGAGCTATTGATCACCTGCGTGTATTTTATGATAACCCAAAAACATTTACTTGGACTTTACCCAGTTTACCTCAACAGAAATTTTAACTATGGAGAAAATGAATGTCTCTGAGGAGGCTCTTTTCAAAACCAGTCCCAAGTGACATTTTAAACAAAGCAAACCAAGGAAATGTCAATGAAGCAGTCAGTCTGGGATCAATCCAACATCAGCTTCTTCCCTGACTCACCTTCTGTATTAAGATGGGAACGTGAATGTGTCTGTCCCAGAAAGGAGAATTAGCTTTCACTGAGGTTGTGGTAGGCACAGTTTTAAATTCTAAATAGCTAAAAACTGGCTTGGAAATCTGCCCATTGGTGCCTGCAGTGTGAGACTGCAGGTGACTATTCACTTATCCTCTCTTCTCATCTCCCTCTGCTCCTCATTACTTTCAGTATTTCAACTAAAATAGAGGACCTGTTGTCTACAAAACCTTACAAGTACCTTGCTACAATCAACCCATTCTTCATTTTGGTAGTGCTCTTTTTCCTGTTTTGTCTGTCTGTATGAAATGACAGACAGAAGAAATTAATAGCAAATCCAAACTAAATTAACATTAATCTGAATGAAATAAATGCTATTCCTCCTTTCCCTGTACTGTAAGAAAATAACATAAAATGATAACTTGAAATCTGGGTGTTAGGCATTACAGAGTTACCTCAGAGTTTTTTTCTGCTTTTAGCTCGCTCTGTACAGGAAAAATTATGGAAATGCTATGGAAAGCATTCATTAGTAATTTTATTTTTGCAGAACATATATCATCTAGCAGGGGTCAGCAACTTGCAAAGGTTAACACCAAAGTACTTAAAAATCAGAGCAATTAGTGGGATAATGCTTTAAAAATGAAAATTTGGATCAAAAATATCCTTAACATTCATCTGTAAGACAAGATTTGGACAATATAATTTCTATTAGTCTCCAGCAAAAAGTTTCTTGAAATGAGTATTTCAGATAAATGAGCTCCATACAAAAGAGGTCAGGTTGAAGTCAACAGGTACCTCATTGCATTACAAATCTCATCTCTCATGAATATTAGATATAGAATAAGATAAGAATATATAGAATCTATATAATAATAGATGGGAGAAGGACAACATACACTGATTTTTTCCCAAAAAACCAGAACATTCTCCAGTTATTTCAGAGGAAAAGGGAGTCAACAAGGAGAAACATCCATAAAATTCTCAATAACTAGATGCTTCATAGTCCCACACCATAGAGCTCGACTGTGAAGGCAGTCATGGAGCGGGTAGGATGAAAGGATGGTTGTGTTATTTCAGGGCCCAGAAATGGTAGTCATACCTGTTTGGAGTATACCAAGAATGGAGACACACCCAGGTTCACCTCTGCAGCCATGTGAGCTGTGGGGGCTACCTTCTACAGTGCTTAGGTGACCTATCTCTGTTTTTTCAGGGTAAGAAACAGAATTAAAAGCTGTGAGACTTAGCAAAAAAACAGAATTTCTTTTAAATGGGTTGTCCCTTATCCTACTGTAATAGGTAAAAGAGAAGATTGAGATGTGAGAAGAGATCTGTAGAAAAAGTGCCTTATCCTTTTGTCATGTTGTGATCCCCTTTCAGAGCACCCCAAAGGGAAATGATGATACAGACCCAGTACACTTTTTTCTGCTAATCTACTTAACTCACTCATTTCAGTGAGCCTGCTACGCTCACCAGGCTTGCTGCAGTTCTACAGCAAAGCAAACTAATCACTTTAAACTTTCCTCTTTAACATCATCATTCTTCCTACTCAACTATAACATACAGTGTTTGGCAAAAATAATTTTGCCCAGAATGAAAACTGATGGAACAGGACAACAAATTTTTTGTGCAGTGCTTGCAAATCTGGTGCAACACCCAGCTTTGCTTTCTGCACTACAATTGTCACTGCAAAGGCACTGCTGAGGTGAAACAAAACTCGATCTTCCTATCACCTTTTGCAATCTCATTGAAATAAACACAATGCCTTCTTCCACAAAAATGAGATTAATTCTTTCCATCAAGCAGTGCAATGTAATATTCATGTGATGAAAACTATCTTAGTCTATTTATCAAAGGTATAGCTACAGGAAGGAGAGACTTCATTATTTACATAACACTGAAGACACACTAGTATGTGTCTTTTATTTATCTATTATACTCTACTAATGAATAAATGACTAAATTGAATACCTCATTCTCTAATTGCAATTAGAAAAAGGAAGTAATCACTCAGGAATACTACCAGAATTAACCTTCCTCTGTGGTTAATTTAAACATATGTGGTACAAATAATCTTACTTGAAGCAGATGGACAGCTCAGAAACATTCATTCTGTTTACCAAAAAAGATATTGAGTCACAAATACACAAATGTATTTATTTCAGGTTTTGCTGCAACTAAATTCTGAACTTGTACTTCTTGCACATTTTAAAATTAGATTTCTTTTCTATTTCTTCACTCAATAACAAAGGGTTATAAATACATTGATCTCTCAGACACACAAAATTTGTTTAACGTAAAAGAGAAATTTATTTTAAAATAAAAAATATTATATTTGGGATAAAGCATTAATGAAATAACAAAAGTAAATGTAGTTTGTGTTTTTTCCTAAAAATATCATGTGGCAGATCAAAGTCCAAGCCCTGCACAGTTTACATTGTTCTTAGTCTAGCTCACTGCACAATAAAGGTTGTGGACCTCACAGTTTGGATTTATATTGGAACCAAAAGTTCCAATGGCTCAGGGGATGAGAAAACCAACTGACCACAACTATTCTTCTATAGCAAGTCAGTTTATGAAAAGAAATCTTTTAGGCCCAAGTAATACCATAAGGAAGGCCCATGTCAAGCACTAATTTCAATCACTCACTGGATCAATTACCAAATGTGCTTGGAACGAGGGAGCAAGGCTAGGCTCTCTCTCCAAGTGAGGAGTTTCATAGGTAAATACAGTAATGTAGGGTTTTAGATTTCATGAGCATGAGTTTTGTGTCCCTGTCTGACCTGATGAGTGAGATTCCTTGCTGTGGAAGGGCAGAGTTTTAGCAGGGGCAGAGGGATTCCCTGACACATGTTGCTGCTCAGACACTGCCTCCACCAGCAAAAGAGAGGGGCCAGGCACACTGTTGAAATGAAATGCAAGGGAAGTGAGGAGGGGTGACAGAAACTCACTTCTGTTAGCTCAGCACTGACAAATGCTGACTTCAGTGCACAGAACTCTTGTGCAGTATGTCAACATGGATTTATAGGGTTTGAGTCTTTGTCATCAGGTCAGCTAAGGTTTTGACATTCCTACCCTAGTCAAAATAGTTTTCCAAGTAACACATATTCCTTGTTCTTTTTTGTTCTTTTATTTTTTTTCCAAGTGACCTGTTTTGTTTGCTTGTATTTCAATTTTGACATATTTTAATGCTTCTTTTTAGCTTCCAATGCACTAATAGATTATTTATTATTTAATGTAAAACACAATATACATAACACATTTGGCCTAATTGGCAATGTATCTACCTTTACCCACTGCTGTATCTTTCAAAGTCAAGATGAACAATGAGGGTAGCTTTAATTCCCTAGAAATCAATTAGTTTATCATCTGGCATAATGTGTTTGAGACTAATAGAGTATCCTAAAGCAAGAGAGCTTCTCAAAAATTTATTCTTTTCCTACTAGCAAGTTTCTTCAATTCTGTCGTCTTTTCACTATATCATAACGTCCAAGTGGAGTTTGTGGAATTTGCATTCAGGTCATGTTTCAAGTTGGAATATAGACTGGCACCAAGTAAATATAAAAGAAAATACAGTTTGACTTTACCCAGAATTTCTCCAAGTGAAAGCAAAGATGAGTGTTGATACACGGCAATCTAGAATTTCTCCATCTTACAGATTAGATCTTTATAAAGCATAATGCCCACTGACATCCAGATGAACAAGTTTTCTCTCAGTGAAGTTTTTTAAGCTTCATTCAAGATCAAAACCAAACATTTTTTATTTCTGGACTCTGATTCTGGAGTTTTTGATTCTGGACTTTTTCAGAATATTTGAAATGAACAAAATGCATTGCACACCTGTAATAATCATACAGAGAGTAAGGAAAATAAAGATATTTATGATTCACCAAAGGTAGAGCACAAATTATCAATTAGTGAAGATGGAAATGTCTCTAATCATTCTATTTAGTGTTTCCATATCACCATATCTTGCACAAAAAAATCCATATGACATATAACATTAACAGAAATGTCAGTGACTTTAAAAAAAATTCCTGTGATAATCTCATTTAACATTTTAATATTAGATTGTTTAAAGAATACAGTGAAACCAGCATTGTAACATACTTTACACAAATGGATTTCATAATATTTGAATAAATACTCCTACTCTGATGCTAAAATCTAATCTAATATTTATCACCTGCAAAGATGGCATTTTCCTCAGGAAAAATATTAAAATATCTTTAGAGGCTTATAGCTTACATACATATTGCAAGTTGTAAAATATAGCTTATATGATGACAAAACAATTTCTTTGAACAGCTTTTCTTAGTTACCTAGAGCCTGCATTTTTCATCTGGAAAATACTTACTATTATATAACATTTTAGAATCTTTGCGTATGCCACAATATTTTTGAGTCACGTGGAAACTGTGGTGCAAATCTGCAGCCTCTAAAGCTGTGCAAGAACAGAGAAGGCAGACTATGCTTCACTGAATAGTGAAACAAGGTGTTTTAGATGGTCAGAGCGATATATTTCACGCTCAACTCTAATTTTCATAGCACCTTTAGATTGACATGATCTGTCATTTAGAATAAGGACATTCCTTTGTTTTATTAGGGATCAAAGAAGAATGAGATCTCTCAAAGCAAAATATGGTTTTAAGCTAAGCCTGTGAATTTATTTCTCTGTGGGGATGCAGCAGCTGTGCTTCTTCTTACAGAGGCAGTCTGATGAAACCCTGTGTGTTAAGAACTAATATATCTGAGACTAACAAATTGCTTTTCTTAGTTTACTATTTTGGGGTTTTTGTTGTTGTTGTTGGGTTTTTTGTTGTTTTGGTTTGGTTTTGGTTTGGTTTTGGTTTTTTTAATTGTCTGTTTGTTCTTTAAGGATCTATGCAGGAACCTTGGGAACGGAGCAATTATGGGAGGCAGGGCAGACGCTTGTGCTTCTGAACAACTAGAAAACCATTCCATATGACCAGAGGCTGCTACAGCATCCTCTGTTAGACTGCAAAATCATCTGAAATATATGCACAATCTCCTGAGCAAAAGCCTGACAAAGAGGCCTTTCCAATTCTCTGATGTAAGTATTCAAAGCTAAGCTTTCAGGAGGGCTATTATAGTATGCTTAAAAGAAGTCCTTTGGTTGAAAAGCATTCCTAAAATATACAATTCAGAGGACCTTAATACAGCTTGCCGTGGCTTAAAACACAGGTAAAGATAAAAGGCAGCTTTAAGAATATTCAGTTTTTCTAATAGGTATTACAAAGGGCCACACATGATTTATATGTCCTAAAGAGATATTGCTGGTTCTGTGGTTAAAACTGAAGTTTGCATTTCATCTTGGAATTCCATCCCAGGATATTTACTCTAAAATTAAATTTCTCACTGTATATATATAAAACACTTACTGTATTGAGATTAATTGTAATTTCCCAGTGACTATCAAAGTATTTTAATTAGACAATTTAAGAAATATAGCCTGTTGTTGGAATGTTTTTTTTGTGAATGATAATAATAGACTGTCAGAGACATGTCAAGTTGTTACAGAGAGCAGTGCAATTAAGCAAATTAAAAAAAAATCGAGGAAAATAAGGAGGAGAACAAATATTTTATTGGGATAAACTGATTTCTTAAAAAATATTTGTTTTTCTGCTAAGAAAGGATTCTGAAAATGATTGGGTTTTTCCACAATTTCTGTAAACACCTTTGGATAGCTATGATAACTCCGAATAAAGACATAAGTTATTACATAATCATACGCTAAAGTGTAGAGAAAGGCTAGTAACCATTCTAAACACCTTAGCTAATTAAGATGGCATAATAAACAGTTCAGGATGAAATTTTAAAATTTTAAATAATTTCTTTTAAGGGTTTTACTTTTTTTAATTGACTTTTCTGCCAAATCCATTCAAAAAGAACATGTGACAAGTTTGGCTGACTTGAATCTTTATTTTTCAGTGAGTTTTTTGACTAAAAGAAATTTTTTCTCCTGTCTGCAAAATTTTAATTAACTTCTTATCTGCTAGCTACAAATGCTATTTTGCTTTTTGTCAAGAGGGCTTTTGTGTGTTTTTTCACTTTTTTTTTTTTTTTTAATGAAAGGAGTAGGGCATGTAGATTTGTTGCTTTTAAAACCTGAAAGATCAAAAATAATTACAAACCTCATTCTTATGGAAAACTTTACACAACAAAACACATAAGTACTTTTCTTAGCTATTCTTTATTGTGTTTCTTTTTTATAATTTCTTATAACAGGAATATCTAGATAATACTTGTAAAGTATCCACCC
>WAAE01026078.1:0-37173 GCA_013400495.1 Nicator chloris
ATGCAATATAACAGTGAAGGAAAAAAAAGTTCACACGTCATTCTTGCTTCTGTTGTCATTCTTGTTATCAATTTCTCTTGTACAGAATTACTGCATTAAATGTATCCAGCACCAGGTTTAGTATCTGTGTTCAGTTTGGACCCACCAGTACAAAAAAGGGATTCACAACTGGGAAAAGTGACACGGAAATAAAAGTAACAGAGAAGCAATGTAACAGCGGTGGCTAAGGAAATTGGGTTTGTGCAGATCAGAAATTAGGCAAAGGGTTCAATTGCTATTGTCATCTATCTAATTGCTAATTAGGAATCCAGAATTTTTGGAAAAGAACATGAGTTGCAGCAAGGGAATTCCAGTGGTGCGGGTTGCCCTGAGAGGCTGAAAACCACAGAGGTACTCAGAGCTCAATGGGACACAGCCCTGGGCAGTCTGACCCAAATTCAGAGTCTAACCTGCCTTCTGTGGTTGGTAATATTAGATAATCACTAAAGGTGCCTGAAGACAAAAATTCTTTTTCACTTCTACAGCCTTTAGTCTTATTTAAGTGTATGAAAAACAGGATATTAATATCCTAAAATACAAAATATTTTGTCATGGATGCAAGCTCTGATGCTAGAAGAGACCACACTGATCACTTTATTTATCTGCTGTAGATCACAATTGATTTTTTTCTGTGTTTTTCTTGCAGTACCTAATTATATTATAAAGCATTTTTAAAGAACGTTATGATATCATGTCTTAACATTCTGAGTTGCAATGAGACTAACATCCAGAGAAATTCCTCCACAGTTTAATTATCCTTGCTATTAGGAAATTGCATCTGCATTCAAAATTTAATTCATCCTAGTTCAATTTCAATTTCATGCCTTCTCCTCCAAGGCAGAAAACCCCCTAACATCTTATTTCTTCCTCACGAAGAAAGATTTGGGTACATCCGTTCTTAAATTTCTCTTGGATTCGTCAGCTAGAATTGCCTAAACTTCTTAGCACACAGTTTTCCAATTTTGGGACCCCTTATTATTTTTCAAACTCCTCCAATATTTTCTTTTTCTTCTTAGCACACATGGGAATCTAGCATTATTCAGCTTGGATTATTCCTATGCTTAGTAATCAATGAAGCAGAGCAACATGGCCTTATTTGCTGGCTCAATCAAAAAATTTCTTTTCTGGTTCTTAACATTCCATTTATTTTTGTATAGTCAGGCAAAAAGCTCATCCTTTTCATGCTAGGAGCTGATGTTGAAAAGATACCAAGAGTGACAATTAACCCTTCTCTGAGTAAACTGCTTGCTAAAACAATTAAACGATAAAGTTTAGATCACTACTTGCACTTCACATTCTGTAGAGCATGTTTGTGAACACCAACCACGATTCACATCATGCTACACTGTCCTTCCCTGCACTGCTTGCACACTGGGCCAATGACTACAAAGACAAATGACAAAAGCAGCACTTACCTTTGGATGACACAGCAATCTGCTGGAAATATTACTGTTCACAAATGTGCCTCCAGCCATAGCTACACCTTCACAGCTGAACAGAGCCTGTTTGTAATCTAACGTCCCCCAGTAACTCCACAAAAGGCAAATTTCTTCATCAAAATATAATGTGGCAGTAAAAAGAATGCTTGAAGAAACCAAATATCTATATTATAGCCTGTATCAAAATTAGATTTATCTAGCTGTTTTGTAATTTTACTGATAAAACATACCAGGTTTGCTTGACAAAACCTATTCCTGAATTAACACCTTTAAGTATATTTTAGCTTCTGCTAATAGAATGAGAAATAAATCATGTGATTCTTTTGCTCAGATAAGACATTTCTAAGGCCCTTCTCTTTGTTTTAATGCTGGAAATTCATTGCAGGTCATGAACACATTTGCATTTTCTCCTTTGTCTTTCAGCTTCTTCAAAAGAAGCATTTTCCAAATGGTATTCCACACTACAAAAACTGTTTGAGACCATGCTTGCCTGTCAGTATCAATGTTTGAAACCCTTTCTGGCCTAAAACTGTGGCTTACCTTTAGAGGAAGTGAAATAGATTAGAATAGCAAATTTTTCAAGCAGAAATATTATGCAGAAATTATATGCAATTTTGAGAATGTTAGCAGATAATGAGTGCATCAAAAACAGTTCCTCAAACGCTCCTGGATTTCCTTTGGGCTAAATTTGAGGAAGCAGGCCCCAGTCTTAATAAATACTAGTTTAGTGAAACATTTTGAATATTCACCATTTTTCACTCATAATTTACAAAATAAGTACTTAAAGACAGCAGTTGCACCAACTGGTTTGACATAAATTCTGGTGATGCTTGATTTGCTCAGCATGTCCAGTGCAAAACATGTACAAAGATATAATTAAAAATATGAGGAAAACTGCTTCTAGGAACATCCTTTAATTTCTAAATCCATACTACTTTAACACTTCTTAGTCAAACCTCTGTTAAAAAGCAAAATTATTCACTGCCAAAAAACCATTTTCTTTTTACTGAGAGTAGCGTTTTATAATAATTATAGATTCCAAGCATGCACTGGTGGAAAAGTAGTGCTTTATTTTTCCTACATTTCAAACTATTTGTGTAGAACCTAGAGCAACGCCTACTTGAAATTTCTTGGTGAATTCTGAGCAACCTCTAAACAAAAATAACAATCTGAATAGATCACCTGCATGAAGCCTCAGAAAAGGAGTCATACACTTTGTTGTACAGCCATAGTTAGAGCAAATAAACAATCCTCTCAAGCTCTGCACATGAAAGTGTTCAAGAAACAAGAGGATGTGGAACTCAGTGCTATGGCCTAGTCAGTAAAGTGGTCCTCAGTCAAGGGTTGGACTTGATGATTCTATGATTTCTGCATGCTTGTTGCTCTTTTCCCTTTCTAATGGGTTTCCATTCCTTTCCTTCTGTCTACATTCTGATTTAGTCTGGAGCTTTCAAGCAGAGCAGGAAGTAACTCTCTAAAGTGAAAAAGTAGCTTCCATGTAAGTAAACATCCATAATGTTATCTCCTGGTACCAGATATTATTTAGCAGAGATCTCCTACACTAAGGATGGAGTTGAAGCGAAAATAATAAAGGTCTGCATAATTTTAAAACAACTGAGTTTTCCCTGGTATATCTACAGAATTGCAACCTCACTGTATGATGAGACATCAGCAGCATCAGATTTTCAGTCGTTTTCATAGGTGTTGGAAAGATATCACAAATAATTTAATTTTCATCAGCAGACAACTATGGATTCTTTCTAGTATTAAGTAGATGTATGATTCTTACTTGACAATATTAAGCAACCTTTTCTACTCTTTGGATCAGGGAATTAACACTGCGTATCTGAAAAACTTCCAGAATGATATACAAGACAAATTAAAAAAATAATAAAAGAATAAAATACATCTCCTTTAGAAATTACCATTTTTAAATTACATCTAGTTAGCTACAGTAAGGCAAGGAAAAAAAAAAGGAGGACAACTGAAAACTCTAAACCAAATGTTTCACAGTAATAAAACTAGTTGGTACTGCAAAACAACATGACAAGGGACTGAAAAAACTCAAAATACTACAGTAACTTGGAAGTATAGCTACCAATTTGAAGTAAAATCACTTTTAATTGTTTCTCAGCCTTCCAATCTAACCACTTTCAGGGTAAATGACTCAGCTGCTTGTAATGCAGGCTGTGTAATCACAATAGTTATGTGCACTTGACCTTCTTCCTGTTAACAGAGAGACTCAATTAATTACTTGCTGTTTTAACTGGCCATTTCACCTTATCTTCACCTTTTCCAAAAGGGTTGAGAAACTCTAACTTAACCTTTGACTTTGGAAGCATGCATAGAAATATTTATCTACCAAATAGGAAGTTAGTCTGATCCAGGAATGGGAATACCTGGGTTTCTATGCTTAAGTCAAAACAGTAATATATGCACTGTTTCATTAACCACTATGCTGTACTGTAGGAAGCACATTTCACCTTTACCACAGCTGCCCAAACATTCTACTCTGTAATGGAAATAAGATATAACTTACTTCCATTGCAACAGACAACAGAGGGAAAGGCACAGAAAACTGCAAAATGTAATCAAATGCCTAAAAATAATTCTTACATTACTATATGGGATATTAGATAGAAATAACCTAAGTAATCTACACATTACCTATTAAAAGGATCAAAAAAATTATCGTACATGCTGTAATATGCACTTCTATACCTTCTCCATTCTGGGATTAGACCCGAGTTCAGTGGCAACTCTTCCAAGCATACAAAATTAAGTAAGCAGTTGCTCACCCTAAAATGGCATTTGTATCTACACACCACACATTGTGCAGCCATTTTCAATCATCATTCCTTTCTGATGGGGTGCCAGAAAACTTTTCTAGTTATAGAACACCACAACTATTAAAAAAAGTCCTGGATGCATTTTTAGGAGTTAAAAACATCAGTGACCAAGGAACCAAAACATTATTTCTTTTGAGATAATAAACATAAAGAAGTCTGGTTCTTATACTGTCTCTCCTGGAGACAAATTTTAGCATGTCAGATAGGATTAACACTATATTTAGTTAAAAAAAGTTATGACTCTAAAGAAGCCGAAGTTTTTATCTATTTTCAGTCCACTTAAACTCCATTGCTTTTTAAATTTTTCTAATGCTGTTTCATGCACCTGTTGTGAAAATCTCTTTCTTGATAATTCTAAGTAGCTGGATATATTTTCACAAATGTAATCTCAGCTACAGTCAAGAAACTAAGCCCTTCAGATGAGTTAAGTCTGTTATAGTCAGTGCACAGAATGCAACAATTAAAGTGGGATGAATCAGTCTTTGGAGGAGTATCTCTCTCCTCAATGACTACAAAAGAAGACAGACATCAGCTCAGTCTAGCCATCTTAACATCAAATGATGAAAGACAAACTGCTTAAAAATATTGTTTCATCTACCTTACAAGGATCTGTAGCAGATTTTGTTGTTCAAATAACACAGTAATATATGTTAATATGCAAGTATTAACAGTGAGGGAAAGACCCATAACAATATAATGTATACTTTTTATATAGTTGTAGTATGTCTTAGTGAAAAATAGTTTAAGAGTAGAGACATATCAATGTCAATTCACAGAAAACCAAACAAGCCACCAATTTAAAGTTCCCTACAGAGGTCAATAGAAGCCCTGACTTCAGAATTATTTCTGTTTTTTTCTTTTTTTTAAATAGTGCTGCGTGTAATACAAATACTTCTTCCATATTTATGACAAATAAAATGAAAATCAATTATATTTCAACTAATAAAACATAAAGATGGAGGTTCAACTAAGAAAAATATTTGTTTATAAATATCTCTTCATGGCCATTAAAAAACACCTGTCCATAAGAGAGAAAACTAAATATCTTTGTGTTCCCACTAAGCACACGAACATATAAATTATTTTCAGACTGTGCAACGTTAACTTCAGTGGAACTTATATACAGTTATATCATAAAATAACATTTCAGAAATAGTGCTGCTAAGGATAACTGATCTAGATAGCTGATAATTTAGTATTTTTTTGTAATAGAATACAGAAAAAGAAAGTGACAACCAACACTAACAAAACACAACCACAGTTACAAAATGTCATTTGCAGAAGTTACAAGACATGCTGAAACAAAAGAACAATAATAAGATTACTGGACACAGGTAAAACCTCTCACAACAAAAAGAAACCAACCTAAAGTTGGATTTTTTTGCTTCACAGCTTACAGTTTTATCTTAGATTCAGAATTAACTGCAGGTGTCCATCCTGCAGATGACATCAAGCTGAATTAACCATAGATGGGCTGCTGTGACAGAAATCCTTGTAGTAATAGAATTTATGACCTGCTTATGAGTTTTTAGCAAAGAGGCAATGGCAAATTGAATTGGGAATATTTTCCCACATGACATTCTATCCCAAAATGTGATCTTCTATGTTAGCAGGTCAGCAAGCATTTTGCTCCATTTGGTACTAATTGCATTATCCTCTACTTATGTGCTTCCACAGAAAGAATAAGGGACCCTGCACAATAACTAAGGATATTGTTTTAAGAGACTTTGATCACTTGAGCAGGCATAAAGAACACTGAGGAGTTTGTTGAGAATAAAACAGTGCCCCATGTTGATTTTTGCCACAAAATTTTTAGGATTCTGAGCTGTAAGATATTTCTTCTCTCATATGATGGCAAATATATTTATTTAAAATATTAAGAAAAGAAGATTACATAAATAAGAAGTATCATCAACAGTGAACAGCATAAATGAGTAAATATTTATATCTACAGATGCTTTTTTCACTTCATACATAGCAGTTTACAAGCTTTTTAGACAGTGCTCCCCTTTGCCATGAAGGCCAGTTTTCTCTCTCTCTGCCCCAGCTGTGCACACAGCTCAGGGTTTAGTCTGCACACTTGCTCCCCAGCTCTTCCCAGCTTCAGTCCACTCTGGTTATTCCACCCAAAATGAATTCTTCAGTCTCAGGCAATAGCAAAGCCCATCCAAGCCCCATCCAGCCTGTCAAACCCAAAGCTGTGTGACAGTTTCTCACAGAAGGTCCCTGTCACCTTTTCCTCTAAGAAAGTTATATGCTCTTTAGAATAGTGTTAGATAAGGGAGAGACTGGCAGAAGAGAAAAGAAGGGAGGGGGAAAGAATAGACTAAATTTTGCAGACACTTTTTTCACATTCTGAGGACTAATTCCTCTTCACCCTCTATCCATGGGACTAAAGTTCAAACAAATTATTTATTATTTTTTTATCTTCACCTTTTTAAACTGGATTCATGAAGAACAAGGTGAATTCCAGTTTTACTAAAATTCAAATTTTTTGTGCCAGTCTCAAGTTTCTTTTAACCCATTGATCCATTGGTTTGGGACTTTTTAAAGAAAATTTCTTATTTCTGAAATTTTTATAGAACAACAAAAAAAAAGGAGAAAGTCCTCTCACAGAAAACAGTCAGAAAGATAGCAAAGTAAAATGCAAGCCAGAAGGACTAATGACACAAGCTTGTATGAGAAATTAGTATGGAAGAATAATTCTTTACTTTTTAGTGACTGGAAGTATTGGCAGTATTAACAGTATGAAAACTTGGGAGGAAGAAATGCAAGATAGGGCTTGGGATTAACAAAACTTTTCAGATATTCTAGTGGTTCTACTGCTAAATATTTTAAATGTGTAGTTTTCATATTATTCTGTATATTTCAGAAAATCTTGACAAATTCTTAATCGTGTTAACTGTCTCTGTTGACAGAGAATATCAATTAGAAACACAAAAAGGTTAATTCAGCTAATTCAAACTTGGCATTGCTGCCTTTGCCATTCTAATTTTAAGCCTTTACATTTTCACTAAAAGGTGTATATCCACAAGTTTGAAACAGACTTTCATGCACTTGGGGTTGAGAGAAGCTCTTTCACATCCTTATTGTAAGAAAGCAAGAACAACAATACTAACTATTTGGGTTAGGAAGAGCTGAAAAGTAAGTGTAAAAATGGGAACTCATAGTTCTTTTCAACACTGGTGACTACTGCATCAAAAAATTAGTTATTTAGAACAGCCTAACCTTATATTTTTGATTCTCCAAAGGTTATTCTACTACACATTCCTGATCAGTATTTGTTGCCATCAAAAAGCATAAAATGTATACTGAAGTATATTTAACGTGTATGATGTAGTGTTTTGAGATACTAGCTGTATACTTCTGGCTCAAAATCTAAAGATAGCTTTTGCATATGTGCTTCAAATGACGCATCACTACAGAAATGGTTACTAACACAGTTCCTTAAAATTCAAGCTGGCAATATGTTTAGAAAGTAGGGTAATGGTAAGGTTGTCAGAACCATAATGTTAGAAGTATAGCCTTACTTCTCTGAAAGAAGCTGTGCAAGAGTATAAAAAGATATCTATGAGATTTGTTTAAAAGGTTTATATAATTCGGAAACAGTAAGATTAGGTTAAGTTTCTTTGTAACTGAATAGCAATACTAGGACTTACTACTTATGTAACAGTACATTCAAAGTACTAAGTGATTGACATTTGTGATTTATGGTGCTTGATAAAAAGCTATCAGTGTACTCATCTATGCTATTCAAGTCTGCTGTGCAGACAGCATGAACTAAGCTTTACAAATTATTAATTGGAACATAATAAAAATGTTATTAAAAAATAGTTGTCACATCTGAAACACTAGATTTTTCTCTGCTTTTTGATCAGTTCAAGTTGTCAAGATGAGTCGCCAGCAGCAAAACAACTAGTGACAGGCAAGCAGTGCTCAGCAGGCAAGGATGTTTGTGGTACAAATCTGTCATATAGAGCATAATGGGAATCCCTGAAATTCCTGTGGAAAAACAATGAAAGCTGTTCTTCCATTAGATGTTCACAAATGTGTCTGTGCTAGGATTAGGCAGTATTAAGTCTTCGAATGTAGTGAGGAGCAAATGGCTGTGGTCCCCCACACAGACAAGACAATTCATTGACAGGGGTGGGGGATTCTGTACCCCTGTTTCCACAAAGGGCAACACTCACAGGTGGGTCACTCCAGGCAATGCAATCACTGAAATAATAAACATTTGTCTGAACTTCTGTTTCATAAAGAAAGTATGGGGAATTATACATAAAAGAAATAATCTAAATACCTCCCCATTATCATTCCATGTTGTCTTTAACTGAGAGAGGAATGTACATTAAACAACATTCTATACAGACCTCTTTCACCTATTGATAATTAGGTAACAGATTAACTATGCAACAAAGTCACTGCTGGATGAAAAAATATGGAGAATGATGAGGCTAATTTGTGCTCTTTTTCAGTTTCTATGCTTTAAAAAGAAAACTCTGCATCATTTCAGGATTTTTATGTGGTATCTGCAATTAAAAAAAAACCAAAAAACCACAGCATGAATACCTGTCCTGGATCTGAAGGCAAGATCTAAAGCAAATTTAAGGACAGGCCTCTCAAAGAACCCTGACACAGCCTGGGCTGAACTTCTGTAATGCAAACAAGTTGTTAGTGGCTAAACTTCAACATTATGACAATACATATGGCATCATCTTGGCTCAAATGGGTGACTTCATAGCTTATTCATCAGAGTTCTTTCTTTGGTCAATATACTTTAGGGTCAATAAGGACAGGAAATAACCTTGAGCCTCACTGCTTGCATGTGCAGGGTCAGTATGTACCTGCTAGCAATGCCCCCATCACATGAAGTTTCTTCTTACATCCCTACAAAAATGGGATATGTACAAAAGTCTGTTATCTGGTTGATATCAATTATCGTTGCTAGTAGTCAACACCAACTATAAGACAAAGTCACCCTAACTTCCAGTAAAAGAAGGATCAAATTATTTTTTCTCTGTCAGGAGCTAAAGAGGAACACATGGGTAGCTGCCATGAAACAACCATGTTGATAATGTACATGTAGGCCTGAGATTTCAGGTCATGAGATTGCACTCATGTAACTTGATATTGAGCCTAATAACTTGTGATTGATAAAAACACAACTTGGCATCCTACTTTCATTTGAAGATTCTAATAAATGGTCACCTCCTATTGCATTTTTGTTCCTCTGGTTAATCACAATTACCCTCTGACTGTTAATAATATATTCACATTTGAAGTTGTCCAACATCCTTTAAATTTTTTATCAAAATTAAGTTTGATGTACAGAATAGGGTCAAATAGAAAAACTTCCAATGCCCATCTTATGCATGACAAACTCTGTATAATTTTAGAAGAGTTTCTCTCTCTCAAGACACAGACAAGAAACATTTAAAACTATTTTACATCCTGAGAGTCGTTAGCCAATTCAAAGACAGATGCAAGATCTTTTTTCTTTTATAAACTTACTCTGCTTTCACCATTACTACTTTATGAATAATTTAATGTTGCCTGTTTGAAAACAATTAAACAGGGGGAAATAAACCTTACAGTCCCCTCACATTATTTCCCGCAGTCATTCATCTTCATTTCTTTAAACTTTGTCTCTACTTCTGCTCCACTATCTTACATTAGCTAGTGCAAATTTTGGGTGAACTAGAAGAAATGGAGCCAAAGAAAAACCTCATTTAAGAAAAGAAGGAAAAAAAATGCAGAAAAAAAATCACAGTGTAACCTTAAGAAATGGTGTAGCTTCTATTTTTGTTAGTGAGAGTGGGAAATCAAGGAAAAAGTAACAGATTCCTCTCTTCTTGACTTTCTTGTTTTGGTGCATTGACATGGATAACTCGTTTGAATTAAGAACATAGACATCTAAGTAGAAAATTTTTAAAAGGTCAGATAGACTAATAGGAAGCCTGACTAACAGCATATGACCCAAATAAACAATAAAGAGGCATAAAGTAAAAACTGTTATTTGACTCATTTGAACAGTCACATGAAAGGACATGTATAAAAACAGTTTTTAGAACCCTAACAGTTGAGTTCTGGTCCATCCAGTTGGTTAAGTAAATTTCTGCAACATTCTTGTTTGCCAGATCTCAGATCACATTGAGTATTTTAAACACATTCTCACCTTTGGCTAGATGATCTGTAGTCCAGTGTTTGCAAAAGTCAACAGCATTGTAACTATACTCAAAAAGGTAAAAAAATATTTCAGATCTTATGGAAAGTCACAACCTACCTTCAAAAAACTAAATATAAAGAAGTGAAAAGTTTATGGATTAAATTTAACAGTACAGGGTTCCCTCAAGAACAATTTTTTGAGCTACAGTAACAGCTCCTAATCATATGCTGAATAAAAATGTATTATTTCTTTTCTTAAAAAATCAATTACATCAAGACATTGCTTTTGGAGATAAGGTGAAAAGAGGGAATAAAAACTTGTGTAAACTAGAATTTTTAACACTAAGTTCATTTGTGAATGAGTTGTATATTGCTTGCAGCAATTCAATGAGACTGCATACATTCCAGAAAAATTTTAAACTGCAACTATCTTAATGAGACAGATGCAGTCTTCTCCCCCACTGTTGAATAACAATTTCATCACTCATGTAGTGGAGCAGAAAATGTACGAATGAAATTAGAAAAATCTTCTCCATTTGAATATAAGAAGCCCTTAAATGCATAATGAATTTTGGGAAGAGAATTAGCCATATAAACACTAATGTGCACTGTGTATTTAATAGTTTTTATCATGTGTGGAAATGCAGGGCTCTACTCAATTGATCAGTTTATAATCACACAAAAATTAGAAAGTACTAGCATAGTTCAAGTGAAATATTATATGAGAAGTGGTACTAGATGCCCAACTTAAGGTGCCAGAGGGCCTGATTATTTTCTTGGTTAAGAAAATAATTTTCTTCTATTTATTTTAAAGTGGGTCCAAAAATCATAAGGTATGTA
The DNA here is from genome assembly GCA_013400495.1 of Nicator chloris. Lineage (NCBI taxonomy): Eukaryota > Metazoa > Chordata > Aves > Passeriformes > Pycnonotidae > Nicator > Nicator chloris. The sequence goes on from WAAE01026078.1 coordinate 11,333, forward strand.
AAAAAAAATTGATTTTGTCAACCGGTATCTATCTGACGGACAATTAATGGTGAGTTATATATAACTTGTAGGAGCTTCTATCACTCAATCTTGCATTGTAAATTGGCATGATCTGTGAATTTGTGCATTCAACATCAAAACAAGGATAAGATAATTATTACACCAATTAGCCAGAGATATCATCACCTTTGCCCTCAGGAAAAGGTAGAATCTTCTTGTAACACGTAACAGATAAACAGATTATTTTCTTGTAGGATGTTGCTAGTCCTGATCCACAATTTTGACTGCTTGGCTTGACCTTATGGGACCTCCAGGCTTCATGCCTGAAGTCTTGTCTGTCAGGCTTGACACTCAGCTGCCCCAGCCACATCTCTGGCCTTGTCCCAGACTGCTTTTCATCGAATCTCAAGTTTGAAGGGACCCATAAGGATCATCTAGTCCAAATCCCTGCTCCTAGGAGTATCTAAAACTAAGTTATATGTCTAAGAGTCCTGCCCTGATGCTCCTTGAACTCTGTCGGGCTTAGTGCTATGACCACTTCCTTGGGGGACCTGTTCCAGTGCTCAACCACCCTCTGGGTGAGGAACATTTTCCTGACATTCAATCTGAACTTCCCCTGATACAGCTTCATTCATTTCCTCGTATCCTATCACAGGTCACCAGAGAGATCAGAACCAGCCCTTCTGCTGCCCCTCTTGAGGAAGATGTAGACTGCAATGAGGTCTCCCCTCAGCCTTCCCTGTTCCCTTCTCCAGGATGAACAGACCAAGTGACCTCAGCCATTCCTCGTATTGCTTCTCCTCAAGGCCCTTCACCATCTTTTTAGCCCTCCTTTGGATGCTAATAGCTTTATATCTTTCTTACAGTGTGGCACCCAAAACTGCCCCCAGCACTCGAGGTGAGGTCACCCCAGCTCAGAGCAGAGCAGGACAATCCCCTCCCTTGCCCAGCTGGCCATGCTGTGCCTGATGCACCCCAGGACAGGTGTGATCCTCCAGGCTGCCAGGGCTCTGCTGACTCATGTTCAACTTGCCCTCAACCAGGACCCACAGATCTCTTTCTTCTCTGTGCTTCTCTCCAGCTCTTGTTTGTACAAATACCAGGATTACCATCCCAGGTGGCAAATCTGGCAGTAGGTTACCGCCTTGCTCCCTGGGTATCCAGATGTCTCTGTAAGGTCTCTCTACCCCAGAGAGAGTCCACATCTCCAAGTTGCAGCACTACATATTCCTGTACAAGAAATTTATACATTTGAGGGGACAGAGCAGGGCCTTACATACCCTTTTAAAACGAGCAGTTGTAACATATTTTTTGCAGAGGCTCCAGGCCTGTCTCCAAGGTCTGAGGGACTGTCCTGCCACCCAGCTGTCCACTGCTCCCTGTGCCCCTTCTCTTCTTGCCTGTTCCTGTTACTTCCTGAGGGAAGCTTCAGCTCTATGCTGTCAGGCCACCCACTAAGCCAGAACGCATTTGTCTTAATTCATATAGCTCTAAAGTGCTACAAGGACCTGATTAGCAATGACAAAGTGGCTTCAACACAACTGAAATAAATTTTTAATTACTTCAATTAAACAAATGGAAATTCCCCAGTGCAGATGAGTTTAAACCAGTTTAACAAAGATCTAGTTGATTTCCATGCATGTTCTCAATCCTTCTTCTTTGCCATCCCTTGAGGATGGCAAAAAACTGAAAGCTTCCATGTGTTGAGTAAAACAATTGCTTCCATAAGATCATTCCAAAAACTAGATGAGCAGCTCAGGGCAAGAAAGAAACTTGCTAGTTTGAGCAGAAAAGAGGAAGTTTCACAGGTTTTGACATCTCTTCAGGGAAATGAGCAACCACATGCTAAAATTGAGACTGTCAGTGAGTAGGAGACTAAGATTCACTAAACTGTGGGATGAAATGGATGGATGATGAACAGGACTGAAGGACAGAAATAGTTTTATCTTGCAGAAACTGGCAATGGTATGGCTAGACAATTACAACAGGGGTGGATTATGAAGTCACTAAAGTTCTGGGAGAATTTACAAGCTTAGGCTGGAAATCAGTAACTAAGAGCATTCACAAAACTAGTAACAATGATTTTGGGGGTGGGGATGGGTTGAGTTTTGTTTTGAGCATTAGTGTTTTGTTTTGTCTTTAATGGTGAGAGCAGCAACAACTGTAGAGTGACAGTAATTTTTTTAATTGCTGGAACTCAAATCCCTGTAACTTTCTGATTTCACTGAGACAGTCTTTGGTTAAATCAGGTTAAGCAATTCTGAGGTTTGGTTTACTCTAGTTGGTGAGCAAACTTAGAAGTGAACAACTTTACTAGAAACAAGAGCCTGCTATCTACCAAGTGTAGCTTCTTAAATGGCCATCACAGGGCATGATGATTACGGTAACAGCAGGGGAAGGAATGGATTCTGATAGCCTCCTGCACCAATGCCTCTGAGCTCATCATCATATGGGTAGAGCTTAACAACACTGTCTCAGATCACCAACCCACTCACTCCCTCAGCTACATTCCTGCTATTTTCAAGTACTCTACTTCATTAAACCTTAAAAGGACTCTGATTGCAGGCCACAGTTGGGAAGTGGTTATGCTCTTTTTTCCTCCTCTGTAATTAATACAAGCCTGTAGAATCTTACTGTCACATTACCAAAGTAGTTCCATTTCGATTTACTTTTTTCTAAGAGGCAGAGCAATTCATGTCTTCTCCAACAAGCAGACATTCAGATTGGGTTCCATCTGCCCTTATAAGGGGGAGAGGGGATATTTTTACAGTATTTACTGTAGCATTAAATGGCCAGTGTAGTCACAGGTGATTTAGCAGGTTACAGAAGGCAATGAGACTCCTCTAAATACATTTTCTCACTTTGAATTATGCTTGCTGAAGTAAAATCCTGCTGGAACAAACAGTTTTGACAGGTAACTTATGTACAATATCCTACTGCACAAACCTATTGTTTACACAAGTAACTTCACAATGGATTTTCTGAAAGTTGAAAAATCACATAAAGATATTTACTGTTTTCAAGTTTTTGTAAAATACAGGCTATCAAGCTATATTGAAATACTTAAAGAAAGTAATCACCTCATTAAAACAAAGATGTATCATTGAAATGGAATTTTCAGAGGTGTCTGCAATTAATAACTGTTTACATAGGAGTTCACTTGTCAAAGTGACTTGCCAGGTATTATAGACCAACTACACTTTTCCCAGTGTGTTCAACAGTGCAAGTGCTAATAACTCTGTCTCTCTTCCAAAAAACTACAATCATGTAAATAGGCACACTGACATCTAAGGCTGAGGAACGATCTCCATATTCAAGAATAGATTATATCCTGTCCTGCCAATTGTCTTTATGGTAATTACCTATGTGGTCCCCAAAGCAAGCACAAAGCTAAAGTACCAACACACCAACCCGTTCCTACTCTGAAGTGAGGAAAATATTGAATTCTAACCAAGTAACTCTTTAAAGTGAAAGGGTGAAATGGTATCTCAAAAGAAGTCATATTACCTCTGCTTTCTCACGGAGGCTTGTTACAAGGCTTCTGACAATTTTTTTTTCCAATGTAATTTTTTGTTTCCATTACTGCTTACTGCAGTAAGTCTATTTCTTTCTTTTCCACATACTGGCAACTGCCTATATTTTTCCTCTTTGCAAAGATGCTATCTAATGAGAACCTACATTCAATTTACCTTTTTTCTAATTTTGCAGTACAGTGAGATTCTGTTAGGTAGAATGGGAAACAAAAGGACACACTAGAAATCAAAGGAAACCAAAAAGTGTTTTTGTACTACTGAAAATATTACAAACTGAATTTTCAACTTGAAAATATTTTCAACAGCATATAAAATCAGCAGAATGCACAGACAAACATAATTAGCAATCATACAAAGAAGAATGAATGTCTTGTGTTTTGTTAATTATAAAGGGATCAAGAAGAATGACATGGGAATTTTGCCTCTATTCCTAAGAAATTAGCTGCTCTTAAAAAAACCAAAAGTCAAACAGCATGAAATTATAGACTCCCTACCTATTATGAACTTTGTCTACTCAATTCCAAATAAGCAGCTTTTTACTGTTAATGCTACAAATCAAGGACAATTTGCTTGCTTCTACAAAAAAAAAATCAAACTAAGATGGTATTCTTTTCTAGGACACAGCAAGCTAATACAAAATAAGTTACAGTACTTGGTTTAGGTCCCATGGAAATAGATGATGGAAAAACTTCCACTCATTAAGCCAAGCCAAAACCAAGCCTGTGGTTCTCATTTGAAATCCTAATGATTATAACAAGAAAAACCGTAAATAACTATTGAACTATAACCTGTCTTGTCTTCAAATACAGGCCAAGGTTTGAAGTTTAACCAAACAACTCATAAATTTTAAAGATTATAGTACAAGGATTTTTTTTTCCCTAGGATGTTTACCTTTGTATTCAGAAACTGAAAGGTGGCTTTCATGATAAATTTTGAGAAAAATAAATCATATCAGTCCTGATGCAGACTTCTTTGAAAGGACATAGAGATTCTTTTGAATGCTGTCTGTTCCAAAGAAGAGAGGTTTAGACTTCTTGGGGATCTACCTGAAAATTCCACAGACAAGCAAATGACACTTGACTAATTTTTGAAATATAATTGAAATACAGCAATATGTTATAGCATTTGAAATCACAGACTTGCATGTTAGTAATAAGTAGAGGTATTATTCCTTCACTATTACTGTAAGTGTGGTGTGGATGTTTTATTGTCATCCAACAACATATCAAGTAAAACATCTTTAAGACAACCTGTTTTCACCAATGCCTCTAAGAATAAATTTGAATGAAACAAATATGTTCTTTTTTGGCAAAATAACTTCTGTCATTACACCTTTCTATTAGTTAATTGCATTTCTAAATTTCTTGGCAAGAATTTCATAGTATACAGTAGATTCATTAGGCAGCTCTAATAAGATCAGTCATGCACTTGTTTATATGAAAAGTTCATCCAAAAGCATCAAAATTCTAAGACAATATCAAGAGACTTATGATTAAGGCATAAATTCAGGCTTACTACTACTTTTTATGTTTATTCAGATTACCAATTTCACGGTGAATATATTGGTGTTGTTCTTGTATGTCACTTGCATACATTACCCAGAGTTAAACTAATTTGGCTAACATCCAGCTACATATCACATAGTTAAAATTATCACTCTCTTGGTGAATATTCAATGGATCAGAAAGGAAATAAAAAATGAAAGATAATTATAAGAAATTTGTTGCTACTTGAGTTTACCTAACCTTGGTGTTATCCAAAAATTACTGCTTTTTTTCTTTTCAAAGGTAATAATCTCTGCAATAATAGCAATTAATACATAAGTAAATGTTCTACATAAACCAAATGACTACTGAATGATAGATTGCAGGCTACACCCACTAAAAGCTATAAGTGAATTTTTAAGATTAAATCACTTAAAAGTCATTGAATTAATTTTTAAAACAATAAAAAAACCAAGCCAAAAACACTGTGACTATCAAGAAGAAGGTGAGAACAAAGAAATGGTCCCATAAACTCTGAGGAAAACAAAAAGGGTTTTCAGTAAATACTTTGTTAGTTAAATGCATAATATATATAATAACGACCAAGGAAAACAACAGTAAGCTCTGTTAGCCTACTCTGTAGTTAATTTGAATTGTTGAAATGTGTTAATGTGTGACTTTACTAAAAAGAACAAATATTAGTGACATTCAGACAGAGAAGTAATGGAAATGTAACTTCGTATTTGTCCTTTGGATACCCCTGAGACTGGGTACATTGCATAGGCCAGAAGTTTGCATACAAGAATGTCAAATACAATGTCTGTTTCAGATAAAATTACATGAAAGGGTCTGATGGAATACCATCACCACTACTGGTAAGACATTTATTCCTGCAACATGTTAAAATGCGAGCTGCTTTGGATTCAGGCCTAAGGCCATATCCTACAAAACACAACCCAAAGAAGGAGGATGCTGTCAATTTCTTAATATAATTTTTTCTATATTTAAGCTTCTTAAACAAAGGTTTCAGAAACAATTTTTAAACTGAAGATCTCAGGTTACTTTTATATGCAGTACTATTCTGGTGAAAGAAATGTAAGGAGTGCTACAACTAAGAAACATCACTAGTGTTTTCACCATTTCACCAAATTTAAAGTATCATTAGCAGACTAAAACTCTACACATATTCCTTTACTGTTTATAGTTGGTATTTGTGTGCTGTTCATTGTGTTGGTTTCTTTTATTTTTTATTATTTTAATAACAGTGTATATTTCTGAAGGCTTGAGGAAAACATATGGCTTCTTCAGTTTACTCATCTAATTTCTGATAATGAATTTAATGTAAGTCTCTACTAATCATACTGGTGATTAGGGAAAAAAAACACTGAAGGGTAACAAATAAAAATAATTCTAAATTTTTTACCACAGTGTATAATATTTCTGGATGTTTTCAAAGACTTGCATTTAATAGAGTAAAAATAAGTGAAAAAACTTAAAGTGGTATCTATGCACAGAACCAACATCTTTATCAAACAAGTCAGTGATGACTCAAGGATTACCTCCTACACAATTTAAATTATTTTTCTTGAGTAATTACATCTAAGTATTATTCTTCCCTCTCTCAGAATCTTGATCTCTTTGCCTTGTAAAAGAAGAGAAAAGGATTAAGTCCTAGATGCCAAAACACTAACATTTTAATCAGAAAACCCACATTTGTGATACTGTGATGTTCAGTGGAACAAATGAGTTGATGATTTTGATGATTCTTGTGGATCCCTTCTGACTCAGGATATTCCAAGATGGCATAAAAAAATTAGTCTGTCAAAAACATTTCTAACAAAAAATCTACTTGGCTTGAGACTCGGCATTTATCATTATTATATGTTTATAAAGGGAGTATTATTGTCTTTTCATCTCCTTTGCCTCGTTTATTATTTTTTCTTTCACTTGTGACTCCTTAGGAATATTCACCATTAATACCATATTAGCTATTACAGTGTCATTTGGTACTGCTCATCATATTTAGTAAGTACATCAGTTCACAAGCAGCATTTACCTATTCCAACTCTGATGCATATCATCTAATACTGCATATTTCATAGAACAGAACTGTCAAATTACTGGGCACTCAGAAGTGGTGATCATACAGTTTACAAAGTGATTCTAGTAGTGTTATTTCAGATGTAGCCTTCATAAGAGGAGTCCAAATGTACTAAATATATCTATTTATATCAATTTTCTGGTTTTAACACTTTCTAAGTATAACTCTGACTGTAATTTAGAAATGATTACAGGTTTAAACATATTTTTCTTAAATTCTCTGATGGTTAATCAAGGAAATGGAGTTGGCTACATTTAATTTGGGTTAAATCATTTTGGCTTCATATGTTACTGATTCATCAGTCTGTTTATTTACATAGAAACTCCATTTTATTCCGGTATCTAAAACCTCTTTGTCTAACTCCTCATTCTGACTTCTTATGTGAATGAAGAGGTACCTTTTGTGGATAGAGATAACCAACTTTTCCATGTCATGTGCCAGGCTAGGAGATAGCCTGAGTGCCCCTTGGAATCTCCCTCAGAAGGGGGCCAGAAGTTAGATTACACTAACTTACAACACACAAACCCTCACATTTGTGTATATAGTTTAATGGAAATCCCACATTCGAATGAAACACCTATTTTTCTGTTGATAAGAACTAAAAAATTCTGCTTGTCATGCTAACACAGGGAGGAAAGTCTTCCATCTTATTTTCCACCATACCCTGATTGCTACATATCTCTCAGGATATGTATTTTCTTAAAGCATGAAAATTGAAAGGTGGTGGCATTCATAAATATTTTGACACACAAATATGTTAAAGGTCTTGTTCTTGCAGGATTTTGCAAAGGTAACATAAATGAATGAATGAATGTAAAAGACCTAATACTGACCAAAGGTAATAATGCAATTATACAACCAGGTGTAGTGTAATTAGGTTTGCTTAAAACTAAGTAAACAATATATTTTACTTCTAATTTTGGAAAACTGAACTGACTTTTTAATCAATGTGCCCAGGCAAATTTGATGTAGTATCTTCTATTTTTAGCAAAAACCTATTTGCAGGGCACAAAATAAAGGTAGTGTACCTTAAATTTTACATTTTCATAGGGCAGCAGACAAGGCTGACAATTAAAACCAATCAATGCATAGTGCTCATTTTAAATATTGTTTTATACCTTACAATTTTATATTAAATCATGTATGCAAATATGATGGAATGCCACTGTTTTCTGGAAACTTCAATCTATAAGTTTCTTGCTAAACAGAACATATAACCACTCAGCAAAAGTACAAATCACATGCCTTTAATGACACTCACTGTATATTCTCCTTTCTACCCACTGACCCCCATCTCTGTAAAGTACATTCACATGTCCATTGTTTCCACTACTTTTCCACCATCACATCATGATCCATTCTCTTAATTTTCCATCACAACTCATCTAGATCTCTCATTCTCCTTCAAGCTCCAGTAATACCTCCTCTAAACATGCCCTTCTGCACCCAGCTTGTTCCTGATATCATAATATCTCCGAATAACATCTCTGATGCACCTGACAGTTGTGCCACCTGACAGCTATCCAGAGCATTTACACATTTTATTTTTTCCAAATTCTTATCAATTCTAAAGACACAGACCTTACAGTGAGATATAACTTCTTTACTTGCCGACCACTGTCAGAACAGATGGTGAGGAAGATATGTTGATTTTCCCTTTCTCTAAATCACTTCTTATACCAATTATCTCTCCTTCTGGAATGGCAGAGCAGTAACTTCGTTTCTTTTCTTCTGCCTCTTCCATGTACTTATGCCCATGTATTTATATCCATGTACTTAATGTTCAACTCTTCACTATCAGCTCCCTTTTCAGTTCTTGTATCTGTATACTCTTCTTCTCATCTTAGCATTAATTTCTATGTTAGTTGAACCGTCTTCTTCCTAACCTCCTCACATATTTGTCATTTCCTTGCCAACCCACTGCAGCTCATCTCCACATCCACCAGTTCCCCAAAAATGTTCAACTGAGTTGATCTTCTCAAGACACCCTTGCTTCTCCAGTTATGTTGCTGTGCCGTTTGCTTGTTTCAACACAAGATCATACAGCACTTGTCTATTACTTCCTTCACCACCAAGTGAGACAAAGTTTGGGTATTTTCTTCAAAACAGCTTCTCCTTTTGAGATATTCTGTTCTCTACCTCTGTTATCTCTGGAAATTCACACATTAAAAACTCTCAAATGCAGACTCAGCATCATATGTCTCATTTGCTTCAGCATCAGTTTCTCTGCCCTTAGCAAATGCAATCTTGTTCCACTCATACCCACTCAGAATGTTGCTCCAAAACTGAATGTCCTACTTTGTCACTTAGATCATGTCAATGCTGTCCCTGCTGTATTGCAGCAAGCAGACTGCAATTTATAGGTCCTCAAAATAGATACAAGAACCATCAGGTTAGCATATACGTAGTATTAAAGGAGTATGGCTGGACAGCAGGGGAAAACCTTCTGAGTTTTGTGATCTGGGTGGCTGCATGCTGACCCAGTTTGAATTTTCTGAAAGTAAGAGATTTTCCCACCCTAAAAACAACGGATATGCCAGGAAGAGAAACTTTCTGAATCCTGGATGGGGTCCTTCCTACAGCCACTCTAACTAACACACAGATCTCAGACATGAACAGTAAGAGATGAAAACTTTTAAAGATACAGAGGGCACATGCAAGTCACTTGTGAAACCTTGGGGCAGCACCAGGGGTGCAGGAACTGAGAGGGACAGGAGTTAGGGCTGCAGGTTACTTTAAGGAGCCTGCACAAGGTAATGGTGAAATGCAAGACTATTTTCAATAGACTGGGAGCACTTTTGCAGCATCTGCATGTCATCAGAAAATTGTAAAAGGCTTTCACATTTTCAAAAAGCAGGAAGCGACTGAGCTAACCAATTCTACGGTGAGTCATAGGTTTCAGTCCATGTGCGACATCTAATTGTTCTGGTTGCAGTTGACTCGTCATGACTGGGTCCAAGTGAACATTTGAAGGAAAATAGCATTGTTCAGTCAAAGTCAGGCAAACTTCAAAAATAACTTAAGGAAAATCTGTTCTACATACATATAGCCCTCTCAGTGCAAACTGAAAACTATGTCATTTGTTTACAATGCTGCAGGCATTGAAGAGATATTAAAAATAAGTTCTGGACTACATTTGTGTCCTATGCCACTGCTTTAAGGCAATACTTACTCTTAAAAAATATTCTTTTACTTGTGTAGAAAATTAAGAAATAAAATCTCTGTACCATTATGCCCTTTATTAAGCCAACCTAGCCATAGGCCGACTGGCAATTTACCTCTAATTGGTCAGTTATAGAGTTAACCATATTGTCATGGCTCTAGCATCTGTAGATGAGTATTCAAGACATTTTCTACTGTTGTGAGTGGCAAAGAGAAGAACTACATGTACTTTTTGAGGAAGGCTAGATCTAATACGACATAAAATAATTCATATAAAAACAAGAGCCTATAAGAACAATTTCTTTCAATAGAGAAAAAAAGGTACACGTGCACTTAAGAATTTTTCAGTAGAAAAATTACTACTGTTGAAAGTCCACATTGCAAAAATAGATGTCCTTAAAAATATTATACAAGTTAATAAAATAGTTGGCTTTAAAAACTCATCAGTAATCACCAGCTTGTTTGCACTTAAACATGTACCAGGCTTTTTTATTACAGTTTATAAACTACACGTTTGCAGCCTTGTCCTAAAAAACAGCAAAAAATTAAATTCTTCCTTTCACACCTATGGAAGGTGAACATACGTCCCAAAAGAACAAAAAAGCAGCAGAATAAAATGTGTCATAATTGTCTGTCAAAGTGACTACAAGTCATCACCATGATGCAGATGTGAAAGATACCTGTGTAACCTATTTGCAGTAAAGAACAGAAAGTACCACTTTGATACCTCATACACGTCCAGCCAGCAATTCAGAACACATTACAAGGAAAGGTAATAGTGAGACTGAAAGTTACACTAATTACACAAAAAATAGCTAACGGAATTTGATTTGTCTGACAAAGCAAAACCAGAAGACTATATGACATTATATACACTAGGGGGCAGAAATTGAAGCAAAAAGTGGAAGAGTTTAATGTTTTATTTAACTGCTGTGAGGATAGAAAATGTTGGAAATTACAGAAAAGATACTTAGCCTGAAATTAGACAAATGTTGCATTCATTTCCAAGAGTCCTCACATAAAACAACACAAAAAACCCCTCAGAAGCCTAACCTATTACATGATAAAACCCAAGAATTTTTTTAAGCATATTATGTTGATCCTGGACATAGCCAGAGACAGACTTTTGTGAAGCAAAGGGTCTATTTAGCCTCCTTTTCCTAAGTGTATGGGGAACAAACTTTGTACTATTGCCCTAGAAATACCAGAACACATTTGGTGATAGTACCAAATTGTATTTATTCTCATCACTTCCTCATAAATGCAGATAGTTATTTGATGAGCACAGTTTCAGATTCCCTAAATGCTCTATTCAGACAGGAACTTAAGGAAGAATATCTGGTTATTTCATCAAATAGTAGTTCATCTTCTGGATTCTCAGATAAGAGAAAATCAGCTGAAATATTCTCCATTTTGAGAAGTGGAAGCAAGATTTATACAGCTGGCATCTCATGTAGCAAACACACAAATAATGAACTAGATACAACTGTCATTCCTGAGTCACCACTGTACACTTCCCATATATTTTTAGACACCACTGATTTGCAATACGGTAGCTTACATACTGCAAGTCACAGAGGCAGCTGTAGTATTTTCCTGTAATCTAATCACATTGGCAAACTGCAAAACCTTTATCAACATTGACGAGCAGTTATACTTGTCTGCCCAGTGAAATCAATCTCTGCTGAGAATGAGCACCCACCAGTAGTATAAACACTCTGCATCTGAACACAGTCCTACAACTGCAGTACTAATCTGTCCTGTGCTTTCAAGCAAACAAATAAACAACAATATAATAACAATTTTCACCAAACTTCCAATGGTTTTTGCCTTTTTTTTTTTTTTTAATTAACATCAAAAATAATATGGTGTCTGACAACAGGAGTGCCCTTCTGGTCCTGACTTTGAACTTAGATTTCCAGGGAAAAACATAGTATATAGTCATATATATATATATACTGTGAAAACAGATTGTTAAGCCACTACTTTCATTAGTAAACATTTCCTCTCCCAATCAGTCATTTTTAAATGAGTGAGGACATCCCTTTGGAGTTTGTCAAGGGAAGTCATGATTTCTGCTTATTTCTTGACAAGTAAGCATTTATGATTATGACTCTTCTAAGGGAAACCAGTAACATTGTTTAAAATAATGTTTTTAGGAACCTAGGAGAGGTAATTTCTAAAATGACATTGATTTAAACAGTTTTCCTTTTGATACTATCTTCAGTGTGATTTGACTGGATATTGAAGATGCTAATGTTCAATATTAATGTTGAAATGTCCGTATTTCATCATATGCCATTTCAGTTTTCTGAAGGAAATGGACATGAATTATACAAGTGTAATATATGCAGACATCAATCTCACAGTGCACATTGTTTATTCTAATCAACATCACCTATTGATATGCCCACACTTGTCAGCATGGATATTTTTTACCATCTTTAACCCTACTCCAGCTACCTCTTTATTACATCCCTGTTCTTTTTCTACAGCGTATACCCCAATTAACATAATTTTATTTCCAGGATTAGGAAAACTTACCATATATTGTATGGAGCCACTTATATGCTACTATGGGTCAGCTATTTTAATTCAGTCTATCACAAATTAATGTGACATACAAGAGTGACAACAATTTTACTCCTTGGCCAACACCACACAAGGGTTACAAAAGCTTAAATCTCACAATAACAGTGGGATGACACATGGACACATGAACACAACCTCTGCCACTACATTCTCTTTGGCAAGTTGTTACTAACTGAAAGACGCCCACTGATCGCATAAGGGAATAAAGTTGGTATTAATGCATATAGTTCCTCTTCAAGATCAAGTACCAAAGCACTATTTGGGCTTTTTGCTCTATCAAGTGGCTACTAATAAAGCACTTGCAAAAATTAAACCACCCTCAAGGATGCACCCAACAGATCAAGGCAAACATACACACGATCTAACATTGGTGACGCTGTGAATAAATAAATACAGCCTCCAGTGACATCAGTATTCCTTTACAAATAGTACATTTACATACACACAGAAATGATGCAAAAAAAGCACGTATAGCTAGCTAAAGGGTAAAATCTGAGTAGCACCTTTCAACTAGACTAATGCAACGAATTTAAAGCATAGCCAACCTCAGCATATAAAAGTGTTTTTCACTGTCCCATGGTACTCTGCTCTGTCACGGCCCCCACCTTGAATGCTGTTTGTAGTTTTGGGAGACACAATATAAGATATTAAGCTACTGGAGAGTGTCCAAAGGAGGGTTACAAAGATAGTGAAGGGCCCTGAGGGGAAGCCATGTGAGGAGCAGCTGAAGTCACTTGGTCTGAGCCTGGAGAAGAGGAGACTGAGGGAAAATCTCATTGCTGTTACAACTTCCTCGTGAGGGGAAGAGGAGGGGCTGATGTAGGAATTTAAAAGGNTATAAAATGTTAATGCTTCAGCAGCCATCTTGTTCTTGATCCAGCTTTGCATGGATGTTGTTTTCTTGTATTTCTTACTTATTGCTTGATGATACACCACAAATAATAAATCCTAGGACTGCAAACTAGATCGGTTCCCATCCTGTTTTCATGAGATGCAGATCAATTCCGGCAGGCTGACACCAATCTCTTCTCTGGGCTGACCAGTGACAGGACCTGAAGAAATGGCCTGAGCTTGTGTCAGGGAAGGCTTAATTTGGACATTAGGAAAATTATTTTCACCCAGAGGGTGCTTGGGCACTGGAACAGGCTCCCCTGGGAATGGTCACAGCACCAACCTGACAGAGTTCAAGAAGTGTTTGGGCAAGCCTCTCAGGCACATGGTGTGACTCTTGAGGTGTCCTGTGAAGAACCAGGAGCTGGATTTCATGATACTTGTGGGTCCCTTCCAGCTCAGGATATTCTATACTTCTACAATTGTAAATGACTGCAATTATTACAAGACTACTTTGCATCCAAATATAAAATAATAACCATTCCTACTTACAGACTTAATTTATTTTTATGCTTGTCAGATCCAAGTTTGATCAAAATAGCTGCAAATAAAAGACTAGTAAATCCATGGTGCATAGGACAGTTACTGAAATGACAATTTTTTTCACTTGCTTAGTTCTATTTACATATTCACATGCAATGAGGAATGCTAAGTGCTTTTCTTGGAATAAATTGTTATGTATTTCTAAGTGAATTTCTAAGTCCGTGTAAGATAAAAACAAAATAATCTCTGTAATTTATTTAATTTTTGCTTGATTTTAAAGAAAGGGCAGTAAAGAACTTGACACATCTGCATGTTAACTACTCTTCCCAAAGCCTTGGGAAATAAGGATACAGCATATTACTCCACTGCATAATTATATCACTAGAACAATTTTAGTAGCTTGAAGTACTGAGGTGAACATAACATATTCCAGTGGTGACAGCATTTGAGTGGTTTCCAAAATGATTCCTCTATTTATAAACAGATCTTGTAGATGACTTGCAGGATATTTTATTTAACATGATAGACTCAATACCTAACTATAGCTAAATCAATGGCTCTCTGTCACATTCTCCTTTTCTCTAAATAGTCAGGAAGTCATGGATTCAACTGTTCTCCAAGAGGTCAACCTATCTGCTTTTATAACCTACAGAGATTTTTAAATGGGCCTTTAGATTAGCAAAAAAAGCAGCATGTTGGTACTCTTGAGTCAGCTCTTGACAGATACCCTTTGCTAAGGGAACGGGAATAGTGATGCTGGTCTCATCTCTCTGGAAAAGATCCCTGACCCAGGTGGAATCTGAGCTATTCTGTTTGGGCAGCTCTAGGCTGCACTGTGCAAAACCACAGGGTGACCTGAGAGATACACCCCACTATTCCTAAAAATGTTCAGCAAATGTGTGCATGCCACATGACACTACATAAACACATACATGTACACACTACATTAATTTAATAAATATATGGATACAGATATAAAGAAAATTGCATTTCAGTTTCTGGTTGAATTCCTTCTGAGATGGCAAACTTGTATAGGGAAGTAGAACCTTCTCAGGATCATATAAAGCTCCTATTAAATTTAAGCTAAACTGAATAGTTTGCATGTAAAAGAAAATAAGCTTTGTGAGCCTCACATGACAAGGAAAGGGTAAGGGCAGGGGAAAGGAAGAGAAAAAGAAAACAAGGAAAAAAAAGTCAAAAGAAAAATCAGGAATTTGCTGCAGTCATGCAACAGACTAAAAACCTGATGATTCATGAGGGCCAGCTCATGGAATTTTTCAGCCAAACAAGAAATTACAACTCTCTTCAAATTTCACAAGGTCAAAACTGGTGGGAATTTTCCTCTCATCGTCACTATAAATAAGAGTTAGGTTTTAAACTCCTAATAATAATATATAATGAGTCAGTTAGTGACTGAATGTTTTGTTCAACTATAATTACAGGGTTCCCAAGACATATTAAAAACTTCATAAGACTAAAATAGACAAAATATTATTCACAACAGAACTTGAAAGTAAATTATGAAGATTTAGTTTCTATCATTTCTGTGGTTTATCACTTCGTTATCTTTAAACTACATATATATTTTTATTTCTTTAGTATTATTTTAAAGAGAAAATAACTTTTTTTTATTCTGACACACCTTTTATATATTTTTTCTATTGGAATGACTTACACCCAGTTAGACACTCCTGTATTGCTTATGTAAAATTAATTTACCCCAAAAATCCATTTGTTTGCATAATGTACAATTAGTCCTTATTTGCAGAATTTGCCAACGCTGTATAAACCATTTAACACAGAAAACAAAGGCTTTTACCTCCTTGAAGGGCTTATAGTCTCTGACTAGAGTGACTTGACTGTGCAGGACATGAAAGGGAAATTAAACAATGATTAACACCATGACAACACCAACACAGACACACACATTTCTTGTGGATACTGCAAAACCAAAATTTTTTGTACCAAAAAAGCAGAAAAAGGACAGGTTACTTTTTATTAAAAAAAAAAACAAACACTGGGAAAAATGCTTTCTGCCTCAAGCAGAGTAGCTATGCCTACTACAATACAGAATTCCAGACAATGCTAGAAGAAGGGATTGAGGGCATCTTTGAGTATAAGAATCTGCTTTCTTTTTCCTAAGATCAGGCAGGGAAACAATCTTCTCAGCCTACACTACAGAGGCAGATCCATATGTATCCTATTTCTAGTCAGTATTTGGAGAGTTTATTATTAACTGGTTTATTATCAAACATAGAGACATATTTGATTATGCCTTCTGGTATTCTGACTAAGACTGACACAACCTGACCACCACACCTAGAGCAGAAGAGGTGGCCTCTGCAATGGTCCTGAAGTTCTGCTCTCCTGACCATCCACAGTTGGTGACATGCAGATGTCTTCTCTGGCACGGGCACTCAGGTTTCCTTTCTGGGGCAATTAGGCCTAAAATAGAATGAGGATGTGGCTGGAGTGTGTCTGTCTACATTCCACAGTGGGAGACCATCCCCGTGACTCTAGTTGAAGAACAAGACTGGACTAGGAGTACAGTACGTGGAAAGTAAGACAGTTTGTGACTACACAAATAGTGAGCTGCTGAGTCTACAGCAAAAAATTGATTTTGAAGTATGATTCTGACCCTGAGAAAAATTGTGCCTATTGCCATTAAGAGTAGTGTAGGAAAGAAACTGTGGAAAATAAGAGGGTAAAAATATTTCACTAGGAAGAAAATATTTACATGCGGTGAAGACTTCTGAAGATAGTTTTATGGGTTTACTTACCTTCAAGGCACCAAATGCATTTATTTTAAGGAAGTAATGAAAACATTTCTTTCAGTGCTCTGAAAGAGCAATCTCATACTATTACTATACTATAGTGAAGTTTAATCCATACTGACCTCAGCTGTGGCAGTTTTGATAATACATGGAAGTATATTATCAATGCCCGGAAAGCAGCAGGGAAGCAGCTAGTCAAAATAAACCGTGTCAGTTCTGCAGTTTATATACAAATATGATTGAATTTCTTTTCCTGTGTTATTATAACTGCTCTGCTACAGCAATTGCTTGGGTCTGACAATGACAACATGGGCAAGAAAAACTAAAGGAAATGAAATAAATGCAATATGACCTAGTAACAAGAAACATAAACCTCCTTCTCCCCATAATGAAAAGATTATATTTAATCAGCAACTGTGTGCTTTGAATTTGATTCAAACTACCTCAAAAGACCCTTGACCAAAGACAATTACAGTCAGTGAATGGTAGCTATTTTATGCAATTTAGCATTTTTGAATTTGAATCACTTTTCTATTCACCCAGTCCAATAATTCTCCATTAAAATAAAGTGTTAATATCATGCTAACTAAAGGCTTAAGGACAGAGAAGTTCAAGAGTAAGAAATGTTGCTGTTTTCCTATTTACCTGTCACTTAAGTTTAAAGCTCTGCACTGTGCATGCTATTCAGCTCAGAAAACACATTACAACTGCACACTAAACTAACAGTTCTGTTCTGAGTTTCCATTAAAATTCTTTACTATAAGAGGTTCAAAATCCACCCATGAAAATATATTCCTGGGAGGCATTTGATCTCAAGAATGGAAATTTTGATTTTTTTCACAGCAAGTATCTGGGGACAAATTTAAAAAAAATAATTTTCTGAAAACACAGAGTGAACTAAACATCGATTTGAAGAAGGTCAGTCAGGCAAAGGAGCCCTCAAGGGGGTGCAGAAGCGTCACTCACTCCAAGCCCCCGCTGGGAGGAGGCTGGAGCCCCTGACAGCAGCAGCAGCAGCCTTGGCTCCTGCCCAGTGCAGTCACAGAGCCCTGATAACACGTCTGCGTGGAGTACAGATGGATTCCCTTCAAGCATATGTCCCTGATGCGAAAGGCTCAGTCCTCTTACACTCTACCATAAGTTTTCCACATCCTGTTCCGTTCTACAAAGAGGAACCAGATTTATTTTGCTTCCTTCTGCCATATGCGCGTCTATAGAGAAAAGAGGATTTGTCTTAGTAAATGAGCACGTCATACAAAACGGAAAATATTAGTCCCATTTCTCTCTGCCTCTGTCATGCACAGACTTTACAGAGAAAACCAAAATCATTTACTATCAAGTGTTTAATCCTGCTTCTGATATTTTAAAATACATATTCATGTATTCAACTTCTCAAATGTTTAACACAATCAACGGAATTCTGTAAGGGGTTTTTTTGTCCACTGTCTAGCCATCTTAAACAACACAGTGAAGGAAAACAAAAGATTTCTGATACATGTTCCTAAGACATTCTAGCAGCTTTTTCTTCAAGGTACCACTTGAAACTGTGTAATCATTTCTCTTTAAGGTTTATCAAGCATTGCAAATCTCCCTTTGGAACCTAAACATCATTGGAGGAGAAGTAATTACAGAAAATGCCTCCAACTGCTGCTATAATGAACAGAATTTTTCTAGTCAGGATAATGTTTTCAAATTTGTTTTGGCAAATAGTTGCATGTGAACTGCTACTATAACGACACATCTTTGAGACAAGCGATTTTGAAAGATCCTGATAACAATAATACCACAATAACCTGTATATAAATCCAGTTTTTATTTAATTTCTTCTGGAAAGGGTAAGCTAAAATGTGAGAAAACTGAAATGCAAAAAATTATCTTTGCATTCTCTTCATCAGCCCATGCTCCAAAGCAGCTTTAATTCATTTTATACAACTAAAGTATCTGAAGTTGAAAAATGCTGTCAAAGAGCATTCTCTACTCTTCTCTGTGGCATTACTTTCTTATTAAACAAAAAAGAGTGACAATTTAGCGCAACAGATTTGACTTTATACCATTGGAAAAATCACTTCTTGACCTAAAAGAGATCCTTTTGGACTGATGAACTAGTTTTAGGGCCAGACTGTACAGGTGTTTGGCACAAAACAGTTTCTCCACAGGATCTAGCTAATAAGTCTTCTGTGGGAAAAAGAACAGAAGGTAATTACCAGATTGATGACAGAATAGAAAATTTTCCCATGGATGAGTCTAAAGAAATTTTGGCTGTGCATTACTCCGAGTGGAGCGTGTGTGTTTGTGCATTGCAAACATAAAGCATCTTATCCAGCCTCCAGAACTGTCTTCTGTGCAAGTCTCTCTGACTGCCAAATCTTACACAATTTGTTTCACAAGTACGGGAGCTGGAATGTACAAATTGGCAGAAGAGGAAGATACCTTTGGGAGCAGTTATGAAATATGCATGTATATTCATGTATACTTCACACTTCTCCACTGACCACACTACATGAACATTCACTAAAATATGTAAGAGTTCATGAAAACTGCATGAGTGACAATGAACATCAAATGAGACCTTGTGTATCCCTTTTTGATACGTGACATCTAGACCTTCAGGGATACTATCTCACTGTCAGATTCTTCAATACCTAGCTTCGAAGTTCTGAATTACCCTCTGCAGGAAACTGTATTGTGTCTTAACAGGATGTAAAGACAATGTGCAATATCAAAGTTACAAGCTCATAATAGGTTAACCTCAACACACATTAATCTACACACACTGGCACTTGGTATCATACTTCAATTCAACCTTCAGACAATCATTCCTTAAAAACTTTCCCATTCTCTTCCATGCTTTTTTGTCAAAGAATACTCTCAATATTCTGTGAAAAATTCAACTTTCCCACATTTCAAAATGTAACTAAGGCTCCACTATTAGGAATTACACGCTAGTTCCACTCTGTTATAGCATAGGAATCACAAAAATCCACTCTGTTATAGCATAGAATCACAAAAAAGTTAAGGTTGGAAAAGACTTCTAAAATCATCAAGTCCAACCATCAATGTAGTATCACCGTGTTCACCATTAAATCAGGTCCTCAAGTGCCCTATCTACATGTTTTTTCAACACTTTCAGGGATGGTGGCTCCACCATGTCTGTAAACAACCTGTTCCAGTGCTTGCAAATCTATTCGATGAAGATGTTTTTCCCAGTCTAAAGCTCCCTGGTGCAACTTGAGGCCATTTCCTCTTGTCCTGTCACTTGCTACCTGGGGGAAGAGACTGACCCCCACCTCACTACAGCCTCCTAGCTGTAGAGAGCAATCAGGTTTCCTCCTTTACCCCAGGCTAAACTATCCCAGTTGCCTCAGTCCTCGTAAGACTTGTGCTCCTTCTACCTCAGCCTCTTCCTTGCTGCTGATTTTTGCAGACTGCTCTCATGGTTCTTCTCTCAATTCAGCAATCCCTCCTCTCAGGACACAGAAAAGCACCAAATCCAGTAACACTTTTAAGTAAGCGTTGTTAGACATGACCAATAAGGCAACTTGAATCTACCCTCTGAAACTTATTTTTCATGTCTCTTACACCCTCTTCCTAGAGGAATATGAGACTTGTCCATCACTTCCTCACTGTACATACAAAGTCACATTGTGGTGTCTATACATAAATGACATGAAACAGAGAACTGACCACATTGTAAACTTATTTCCTGTAGAACAGTTGCAATAGATTCAAATGTATACATGGAGAAACTTGCACCAATCCAACTAAATTGATTTAAATATTAATGTAATTTAGATCAGTGTCACTTCTTTCTCAGGAAGAGCCTTAAATAGGCATTCCTTTCCATTCAATAAAGGCATTCTCTGGATGGAACATATGATTTTCCTGTTTGTAGCAGCACAAGATACCTTTAGGTTTTGTTTAACTCATTCAGAGTCGTTGAAACTGTCCACTGACTCTGAACAGTACTGAATTAGTTCTGTGGGGGAAGATATGCCTTTAAGAATTAAATACAAAAATATTACAGTCCAAAGTTACTTATCTGTCTGATGTACACTACCCTGTTATTGGACTCTCATCTCAAATAAATCCCACTTATCTTTCTTTCCTCTACCTATGCCTATTTGAAGAAAACTATTTAAGTCCTCTTTTCTGCCTTTGCACTTATTATTGTCTGCCCCCAGTTCAGTTGTTGTGCTATGTCTATGCTTTTAAAAAATAGCTGTATCTAGTCCTCAAAACAAAGTTTCTTTTCTAATCTGTAATTATATAAGAAACTAATGTTGACAGGCGCATCAAACCATTTGTCCCCAAATGCCATTATGAGTGTCATGTAAAAAAAAAAAAAACAAAAAAACCCTTTCAATCTAGACTAGATTACAGGGCTGAAAGCAGGCTATTCTAGTGGCAGTTACAGAAAAGTTACTTACTTGTATAAAAATACCCAAGAAATTTCAAAAGAAGATCTACCTTAAGACATAAAATTAGAAGTTCAGTAAAACGAGGCTTAGGTGCAGCTCAGTGCTTTGTAAAATGATTACCACAGCCACAAATCTAAGAAACAAAATATATATAGATAGAAAGTCCTTATAAAGTCCTTATTTGAAGAGACTAAACCATAGATTTTTTTAAAAAAATTACTCCTACAACAATCAGAGCTCCACTACCATGAACACCTGACTTTCGATTGAACTGTTTTTTTGAAAAGTTCAGTTCTAATGTCAGACAATCATAGTTATATAGAGAACAATACCGAGAACATAGTTGGAACACACTGTATCTCTCCCTCTGCCTAGGAGTACTTTCATTATAGCCCACGGCTCAGTCACTTGGGTACTTATGAGTTAAGTCAGTGGTCCCTAACTTTTTGTATATTCTCTTGAGAAAGATGGCAATAATCTGAACCTCAGCAGGATCAGCTTATTTTCTTTTCTTGACAGTTCCTGCTGCTGCCTTGGTTCCTGTTGATCCCAGCACAAGGATTACAGTGCACAGGGTAGGTCCAGCAGTATTTATATGTGGAATCCACACTGTTCTATGGATTTATTCCAAGCCATTAAGATGAACCCTCCAATTAAGAACTACTGAGCTCCAATGTACTGTATGTAAATGCTAAATATATTGAACAGTGAAAAAGGGCTAAGATATGATACCTTGCTTTACATATGAAAAATGACTCAAAGATACTCTTCTCAAGCAGAAATAAAATACTAATGCTGTCATTATGGCATTGCTGTTTGCCTATTTTTTTTTTAACTTTATTAAAACCGGGCTAATTTTTCAAGATAAAAATTGTGGGTTTTGTTTTGTCTACTAAGTTATGAGATTTGTGGCTTAAGAAATAATACTTCTTTCCTTTAAAAAATAGCCCTGAGACAAGGAAAAAGTATTTTGGGCATGTGTTCTGCGCACAATTAGATTGAATATTTCCCAAA
This sequence comes from Nicator chloris, assembly GCA_013400495.1. Taxonomy (NCBI): domain Eukaryota; kingdom Metazoa; phylum Chordata; class Aves; order Passeriformes; family Pycnonotidae; genus Nicator; species Nicator chloris. Next base: position 33,785 of record WAAE01026078.1, read on the forward strand.
CAAATTTCATAAAGCCAGGAAGAAAAACATTTTCAAAGTGAGTGAATTTGGATTAAAAAAAAAAATCTATATCCTGTTCTCAAGTTTCATACAGCTGGTAATTGTACCATGGCTTTTAGTGAAACAGCATCACTCCATAGTCTTCCTGAAGCCATTGTGGTAGAAATAGGGAAAAAAAAAAAAAAAAAAAAAAAAAAAAAAAAAAAAAAAAAAGGAGTCTTGTAACATTCTGCCATATCTGGATTCCTTTAACCTGCTTGCTTTTGGAATGCATAAGTTGCAATCATTCTTATGGACATGTTTTTTTCAGTGACCTCCTCCTGTCAAAGAAAAGTAGTCCTATTGGCAATAGTAAATAATGGGATCAAAAATGCTGTCATTTAGCAACAATAGTTTGATCCCCAGCTGACTCTGCTACATCATTCTCTCATTCACTGATCAGGACCACTCAGCTGTCAGAGACAACCCTGACTTCAGACATGACCAGATGCCAGCTCATAACTGTTGTTCAATTACTTTCAACAAGAGTCTCTAAAGGATGCTGAATTTTGTCATTAGGAAGAGGGTCACCTCTCTTTAGAAGACATAAATATATTAATAGTGACCTGATACTACAATTTGAAAATTAATAACAACGGAAAAGGCCACAAATGCAAATGAGTGGAATATAAGAATAAAAAAGAAAGGCTGAGTCCCTTGAAAGGAAAGATTTCTGCAACTAAGCTGCCTAAAAACAAAGTCTGAGAAGAAAAAGAAATAAAGGTTTTTCTATAAATGTAATATGTTTTTATTCATTGTAACTAAACTCTAGGGAGACCTATCTAGATGAGCTTCGCAGAGTGTCAGGCTAGATATGCTGTGCAAAACATTTCTTCTAATCTTGAGCAGCTTCTGTGCTGTTAATAAATCCTGGTTTTAATTAGACCACTTGAGTCTCAGACTTTTTAAGAAAAGTTTCGTACAGGTTGTCCCACAGAGACAAAACTTTCAATCACAAAAAGGTAGTGTAAGAAAAGTGTCCAACAGGGATTCCCAGACAAAGAGGGCAATTTTGCACTCCTTTTACAGAGCTATATTACTACAGCAAAACTAAGGTTATAGGCATTCTTCTTCCACTGACCAAGTACAAGAAGAAAATTCAAAAGAAACAGCAAAGAACAGAACATCTATGCTCTTTTTCCTTCCCCTAACTTCAAATACCTAGTCAGATAAAAGGTTTGTTAAGTACTTGCACTACTACCAAATGACAAAACCCCAAATACAAGATAGTAATTTCAGAGACTAAAATTGCAAAAGGATTTTCAAATGCAGCTTCGGATTTTATCAGCCTTTTTTTGTCCCAATATGAAATGAATTAAATGGATCATCTTTTTTGAAAGCATTGAGAATTCTTATTTAGATTACATTACCTGTCAGTTCAAATAGCAGACCTGTAACGAATAGAAAAAGTACAGAGAGTTCTTCAGTCAATAGAATGCTTAAAGACATCTTTAACAGCTAATGAAATTTAAATTGAGAAAAATTTGAAAGATCAGGAATTTAAAAACTTTGACAAATCATGTGACAAATAACAAATAGCTACTAGTGTGAAATAGCAAGTATCTGACAAAGTATGCTGTTCAGGCACTCTCTAATCTCCTATAATCTTCTTTCATTCATGATTGGACAAAGGAAAAAATCATGTTCAATATTGTTTGATAATAAATTTCTGAATATGACTCTTGAAGTACATCTTGCAAACATAAAAAAATGCTTTGCCAGCATGTGGTATACACATGCATGTGGTACTTCTACCATTATCATAGTTGCTTTCTAATCATTCTCTACTTTGCATACAGTTCCAAATAACAAACACTAGCAGCAAGTTATATTGCAGCAAGCAAATTGTCACAATATTGTCAGGACATATTTGGTCTGCAAATTTCATAAACTAGCTGTTGCAATCAGCACAGAGGCAATGCAGCTGTCACCACCTTTGAATCTGCTTAATAATTATGCTATAAAGAATACACAAACCAACACGAGAAATTAACCATAAAATCCACATGGAAAGGGAGTATTGCAAAATGCAGCTATAGTATTCTGCAAGCATGGCTGTAACTACTGACTGAACAGAGGTTCTTCCAAAAGGAAAACAGCATTAAATAATTATCTCAAATCTCCCACATGCATCTCATTCTCTTAGAAAGTTTTCCTTCATTTTTTTCCCTTTTAAGGGAAAGATTGTAAAACTATATGTATCAGTAATATAATTCTTTCTTTTTCTCAATTTAGAAATATTTCTTTTTCTTTCATTTTGAACTGCACCTGTTATACGACACATTGCTGTGGCAAAAGCCGTGCATACAAAGGTTGTAAAAGGAACGTCCAACATGAAAGACAAAGAATGGTCTAAAATGGGATGTCAGTGACAATAGTCTGACTCAGTGAAAACTAATTTTGGGTTGAGGCGGGGAAGGAAGGAGAAAAATCAAAGCTTTTCATGTATTTTTCTCTTGACCTGAGAAAGAACATGTGGGACACTTAAAAAAATCTTGATAGATAATGAAGACTTTCATGAAGACTCTCAGGTTCAACTGAAATAGCAACCTGCTCATAAGGAAGAAACATTTGTCTCCCTTTTTTCCCCATTCTATACATACTCTATGGACCTAAAGACTGTTTCTGCTGTATATGTTTAACTAGGAAAGAACTATATGTAAAATATATTCAACAGGTGATAATGAAACAGCTAAAAAAGTAGGGTATGTTGTTACAGAGGGACCATATCACAACTGAGAATTCCATGGTGTAGCCCAAGCATTTTTTTTTTTTTTAATTCAGTAAGATATGTGAGACAGAGTCCATGTACAATGAATATATGGTTTTAAAAAACACTCATACAGTCAATGTCAGTATTCAAACTATAATGCCTCCAGCTACTTGGGCACTACAATTCCAAACTATTTTGCTAATCATACTGAGAAAATACCTTACTTCACAGGTAAGACTATTATTTTGAAGTTATGATTTTGCACCCACATAAACATTATTTATCAAGGAAATAAACCAAATTGCAGTGTCTTTATTTTTAACACTTGAACACCTACAATAGTTGTGGGATTTATATATTTATAATGGTCTTTACTGTTTTCCTTGATACTACAAGGGTTACCATATCATATGATCCCACTGAAGATTTGCACTGTATTAAATCAGCTACTTCATTACTTTTAGAGACCAAAGCCATTTTCTTTTTCTATTTGTACTGCAACATCAATCATTTAAAGTATATTTTCAATTGTGTTTATATTATGAGATATATAAAGCACACGAGGAAATATATTGTAAATAAATTATTGCTACATTACTAGATAGCAATAAAGGTTGAAAGCAAAGAAAAAAAAAAA
>WAAE01026079.1:3546-13692 GCA_013400495.1 Nicator chloris
GGAGGGGGAGGAGGTGTTCCAGGTGCCAAAACAGAGATTCTCCTACAGCCTGTGGAGATCCATAATGAAGCACCTATCCATCATGAAGCCCATGGAGGACTCTACACCACAGAAGGTTCAATGAAAGAGGCTGCAGCCCATGAAGAGTACACATTGAAGGTGGTTTCTGATGGTAATCATGACCCTGACGGGGGGATTCCGTGTGGAGGGAAGACTGCAGGTTTTTCTCTCAGGACCTGTGACCCGGTAGAGGACCCAAAATGGAGCAATTTGTGAAGAACTGCATCCTGTGGAAGTACCCATGTTGGCAAATTTCATAAAGGACTGTCTCCTGTGGGTAGAACTCCACATCAGAGCAGGGAGAGAGCAGGAAAAGCTAGAAAAAACCAGATACAATAAGGAATGAATTGACAGCAATTCCTGGTCTCTGTTCCTCTGTGGCACTGGCGGGGAGAAGGTAGAGAGATCACAAGTGGAGTTGTGCCCAGGTAGAAGAGAGGGGATAAGGAAAAGGGTTTTAAGATTTGGGGTTATTTCTCATTACCTTAATTACTACTGATATTTGATTGACAGTAAATTAAATTAATGACCCAGAACCAGTCTGTTCTGCCCATGACAGTAACTAGTGAGAAATCTCCCCCTGTCCTTATCTCAACCCATGAGACTTTTTTTCACTTTCTCTCTCTGATGCTGTTGCTGAAAGAGTGATAAAGTGGCTTTGGTGGGCAGTCAGTCAGGGTTGGCTAGCAGCTGGACTGTGCAGCGCTAGGGTGAGCACAGCCTTGTCTTAAATTCTATCAGTTGTCTGCTAGAACCTCCCCAAAGTAATGTGAAGGAATCTCAGAATTCCTGGTCTGACTGGAGGGATTTTATCTGAACTTAACACAAGTTGACTCTAAACTATAAATATTTAGGTTTGGTTTGGGGTTTTTGGTTTGCAGTTTTGGGTTTTTTGGTTTTTGGGGTTTTTTGTGGGTTGTTTTTTTTTGTTTTTTTGGTTTTTTTTGTTGACCTAATAAATAGCCACAGAAGTTTTAAGTATACAAGGAACTCAGTTCAAAACAGTTTTATACCATGTAATTTCAGAAACATCAATATATAGAAAAATAAATAAATAGAAACACTGAGAGGCGCCCATTAAATCTGATGTACTATCAAAGCAAATACCCTGGGCAACAGCACGATATTTGGATGTAGGCTTACTGGAAGTGGGAAATTACTGACAGCTATCAAATAAACTTGGTATATGTTAGTCTTATCTTGGACCTCAAGCATTATGGAGTGATTTGCTGGAGAAGACATTTATCATAGCTTCTCTTGTTTAAAAGGTGGCCTAGGCCTTTAATTGTTTTACTCACATCTGAACAGATCCTATTCCTTGCAGACAAAGCTCTCATGAATGTCAGTGCTAGGGGCAAAGTCTGATTGATACATTCAGCTCCTCTGCTATCCTAACAGGATATTAAAAGAATCTTTTTTCATAAATACATATATATATGCATTTATGAAGGATATAAAAAATATATAGCAAAGTTTTCTGTTAAATTTCATGGCCGGTGCTAACTAGAAACATTACAATCTATGCACTTTAATTACAAACCACGAACATGCTTTTGCTTACTGCTGCCTTTGAGCATACATTTAAAAGCCTTTGATTAAAATGATTTTATGTGTATTTTTGCAATTTACAATGAAAACCTTCCTCTGACAAATACTGCTTGTGGGAAACTCACGTACTGCCTCTTAACTTTCTGTCTCAGAGGGAGTTGTTATTGAATGTGCTGTAGTGCTTCTACATTTGCTCCTGTGGTAAAATGAAAAAAACAAAACAAAACAAAACAAAAAACCAAACCAACAAACAAAAAAACACCCCAACAAAACTGAAAACCAAAACCCCAGCCCATACAGCAACAGCATTAAAAAAGATATTAAAAAAAAAAAAATAGTGAAGATTAATCATACCATACATTACAGGAGATCAGTACCTCCTACCTCCCACCTCTAACAAACCATTCTTAGATGGTTTCAGGACTGGAAATATGTTTATGTTATTTCATATCAAGCAAACAGATTTGCTTCAGTTTCTTCCGTGCTAAATGTGGTTACATTTCATGCCATGTAAAAGGAAACCTAAGAGGCTTTACTCATATGTTTTCCAACACTCTACTAGCAGGTCTTCTGCTTCTCTTCCTTTTAGGGGAAGCTTTATTTAACTTGGAATTGTGTGAAAAAGTTGGGTTAGAGACCACACCCAGAGGCTGAATATCACTAAACTAGGTAAATCAAAATCTGCCTTCTTTGCAGTACAAAGATAGAAGGAGTATGAGAAACTACACTAGAGAAACTACTGTTTCTCTAGTAAACAACAAAGCAAAAAAAAGAAGGCAATTATGTTCCCAAAGAGAAAGAATGAGTTTGATTAGTATAGATTATAAGCCACGGTTTAAAAACACAGGATAAAATCAGTTCTAAGTGGTACTTTTTGTGTGATAACTTTTTTAATTCTTCTGTAAAATTCAGTTTATTCTTCTTAAAAAAGGAAGGTAGATGCCATATATTTTGTGAAGATTCCATTTCTTTTAGATACACCAAATAAATTTTTTTTACAAGAGAGGAATAATGAAAATGTTGGAGATGCTCTCTTGAACGATATACATAATTTGTTGTGTAAGTACTGCTAAATTGGAAATAAATGATCACACATTTGTTCTCCATCATTGTATCAACAGATGAATAAAGCTCTGTCTTGAGACAGAGACATCATAGCAGCAGATATTACAGGGACAGGCACCCAATTAGAGAGCTGATCTCAGCAATTAAACAGTGATGTTACACTCTCTGTATCTCCAAAGGCCTTGTAGGAGGCTGTTGGGTTTTGTGTTTGTCAATTTTATTGTTGCTTTGGTTTTTTGGTTCGTTTGTTGGTTTGTTGGTTGGCTGGAGGTGTTATTTTGTATTGGTTTTTGAGTTTTGGTGTTTTTTATAGAAAATTGCATGTCTGTCTGTTAAGACAGGACTTATTTTAAATGCTGTGCTGGCTGACACTTTATTCTGGCCTGTAGGATTGTGTTTCCTATCAACTGTACATGGCACACTTCTGCTGGGGAGAGAAAACAGATGAATTATCTCAGCTGCTGATTTTACTCATGTAAATGACAATGTGTGGCAAAGAAGGTTGCAGGGTGGGAAGGCCAGTTGTGGTAAAATGCAATTAATATACTGAGTCTGTTGAAGGTAAAAAAAGATATCAAGATTGGAAAATTGTTAAAGGTATCAATTCAGAAGATAGGCCTGGAAATCTGGAAAATAAAGAGAATTTGAGAGGATCAGGATGAAAAGGAAAAAAATCTTTCTAGCATAAATAAAAATAAATGACAAAAAATAATGCCTGTGTAGAAGAGGTACATTTTTTCCTCTATGTATGAGACATTTTTGGTATGTTACACAGAAATATTTCAGCACTCTGGCTTTACAGAAGCCAGATTCTGCCAATCCTGAGTTTCTGCAAACAGTTCTGATTACAATCAAAACTATAGACACTGGTCCTGAAGTAACACATGGACAGTGTGTCATGTTCTGCTGGGCGGAGTGCTTTTAAAACAGACGTTCTAGGACAGAATTAAGCCAAACGAGGTAGATTTTATATCTGAGAAGCATTTACTGGTGACCAAAAGTGCGTTGCCCTACTAAAGAAGAACAGAAAAGGCAGAAAAGAAGGAAGGAAGTGGAAAAAGAACAGGCGGCCAGACACGCGGTGAGTGAGTGGGCGCTCGGGCAGGACGTGCAGAGCCCTGCACAGGGCTGTGGCAGAGATGGCAACAGCAGCCTGGCAAAGCAGGGCTGAAAGCAAGGCTCAGACAGGGAAAAGGCGGGCAGGGACAAAGCAGACAGGGCATTGGACAGGACCACAGGGAGGTAGGACAAGCCAAGGCTGGAGCAGATGAGGGAGAAGGAGCTGTAGGGCGGGATGAGGCTCAGAGGTGGTCTCAGGCGGTCAGGCAGTGAAGTGAAGTCAGCAAGCCAAACCAAAGGCAGAGCCGAGTGTCCAGACAAGTGTCCTTCCAAGCATCCAGCTCCACAGCTTGTGACACAGTTACTTTCATATCCCCTGGCTCGTCCCAAAGCCTGCTCACTGGGTGGAGACCATTGGCAAGTCAGGAGTTTGACTGCAGTCCATTGATGGAGACTTTCTGCCACCCAGTGGGAGAACTTTTCTAGAGGGCACAGTGTCCTTGGCGGTTTCCTCCTCCTCATAGATACTGACTGCCAATAGGCCATGTGAGACATGAAATGGTTGTTAGGCAAAGTGTCCCCAGAGATAAAGCTTCTTTCCATCTTCTCCTAGCTGCCTCCTACATATGGCACCTGTGCAGCCTGTCCCCCACATACCTCTGGTCGAACAATGCTGTGACAAAAGTCAAAATTAAATTGGTTCCTCACAGAAGGGTTCTAGAGGAGGAGATCACACTTCCTATATGGAAGGTAAGGTAAAAGGAAGGAAAAGGTAAAATCACAATCATCTTTGCAAGACAAATAAATACGCAAATGATTAAGCCTTTTGATACTATTGTACTTGATTCAGGCAGGTGGGATTTCTCAAATTCCACATTGATTTTTTCTGGGATAAAATTATTTTTTCCTGTAACCCTATTATGGAACTGTCTTTTGGATTTGTGTTGAAAACAGTCTTGATACCACAACAGTGTTGTAGTTACAGCAGAACAGGGCTTACACTGAGATAATGCCTTCTCTGCCCCTCACCCCATCCCACCAGTGAGCAGGCTGGAGCATAAACTGGGAAAGGCAGCTGACCCCAACAGTCCAAAGGGATACTCCCTACATTATGGTATAATACTCAATCATAAAAACTTGGGGAGGAGCACGTACATCAGGACTGTTACTGCTAGACACAAATTAGCTGTTACTGAGAAATTAAAGAGCTTTTTTTTCTCACATTTTTCCCCCCCACCTTGGCTTTGTGTTTTAACATGGGCTTATTTTTGATTTGGGTTTTTTGTTTGGGTGGTTATTTTGGTTTGGGGTTTTTGTTGTCATGGTGTTGGTGGTGTTTTTTTACTGTCAGACTGTCTTTATCTCAACACAAGGGTCTTCTTGCTTTTAGTTTATAAGTTCTCTCCACCACAGTTGAACCACAATTGGTTGACACACAGGGGAATTTAGTGTCCATCCACCACTGAGAGAGATTGAATTTAGGTAGGATTGAGGTCCAGTGAACAAAGCTCTCAGAAAAATTTAGGTGAAACAAAGAATAAATAGTGAAGTTTGTTTGGAACTTACCAATAATTAGGAGTTGGAAATTTTATGATGAAACACCTCATTGCTATTCTGTCATATCTCACAAGAGAGATAGTGTAGTAATCCTTTTTCTTACAAGAAAGTAAATTTCTTCTCTACCTGATTAGATTAAAGGCAAAGAACAATTTATGAATCAAAACTGCCCAGTGAAAAAGATTGTTGTCTTTCCAGAGAGATTTGACCTATAGCTATATTTTTAATGGAATGAGAGCCACTGCACTTTCTAGTCAGTGCTTGATTTAAATAGCATTGCTTTATTTTGGGCTTAGAACTAAGCAAAACCTCCTTGCTTACAGGCACATCTAATCTGTTCTGAAGGCTCAGCTTCAACTATTTTGTTCCTTTTGCCTGTAAATCTCCTTTATGAAAATCTTAAAACCACATACAAATTATTTAGAGTTTTATATTTAATGGGAAGGACTGCTGTAGCTAGAACACCTTTGGTTTTGAACATCCTTTCCCTTGCAGGGTGGCTGTGTGCCTGAAGTGTAACAGATCAATTGATTGTATCATTCTTTGGGCAAAAGAATACAAGGCTTTTAATGCTGGTTCTCACTCACCTTTGAAAAAGTTCCTCCCCTGGGTTCTTGTGCTAAGTTATTAATATCCAGTATAAAACTGTCCATTTGTCTTTTTTTCTTTTAATTAAGAAATAAATGTCAGTTATTGGACATTTGGGTGCCACATAAACAGAAAGCCATGGATCCATCATGATCCCAAGAGTTTTGTTTCTAATAAATCCTTCTCTTCTCTTCCTCATAAATGAGATCTTTTGAGACAAGGTCTATTGATCATGCCAATAAATGGTCCTATTTCAGCAAGACTGATCAATTCCTTTTGAAAATCTGAGGTCATGAAAAGTTTAAGATCCTTTTAAAATTAAATGTTACAATAAACTTGCTGACAAATGTGCGATCTGGTTAGTACATCCTAGTTAATGTATCCGGACAGAAAATTCCCACTGTGGCAAACTGTGTGAAAGGAAACAACTCTTCAGACATTTTCCACGTCAAGTTTTGGGAACATCTACCTCATGGGAGCAACCACCCCATGGACAACTGGAATTTATGGAATTTATCTATGAAGGTGGTACTCCCAGAAGAATGACTCAGGAACCCCTGCACTGAGATGCTCAGGGTGAAGAAGGATCTATGAGAAGTCACTGGATCCACAGGTGCTGATTTGATATCTCTCTCTATTCGCCTCCCCCCTCCTCTTTTTTATTTCTTTCTATCTCTCTGCCTCTCATTTACTGTTGAATACAATCTGTATTATTGACTTCAGCATACGGTTTCATATATATCTCTCACCTTAATTCATGCAGACACATCTCTCAGTAATCAGATCATAACACAAGCCTCTATCTAAAAGACACTATTCATATCTGAATGTTGTTAATTCAAAATAAAAGTGGAAAGTGCTGTACTTTAGACATTTGTGAAATCTGGGCTGAGAATAAATTATTTGGAACATGGGTATAGAGGACTCTTGTGATCTCTGGAAGGGAAGGGTTAGGCAGTACAATATCTGCATTAGGCAGATCTGCATTAGACATGATACTTTTCAAATAAATATTATGCTAATTTAAATGTTCTGTCTCCAGTTTTATTTTAGGCTAAGGTGAAGAAGAGGGTCAATAAAGATGGAAAAATGCTGCCAAATCTAATTTAAGAGGTCAAAGAATCTAATTATTTTGATAACTACCTTATGGCCATGGACAGAAAAAGGGTAAATCCAACAATGAGGTAATTAGTTACTTCCACTTATAAAATTAAGATAATGCCAAGTAACATGGAAGAGGTGCCAGGTACATGTACAAGGTGCCAGGGTGGATCCTAAATGAACACGAGTGAAAGTCAGTTACATTTATTAGAATTTCTTAGCATTCTATTGTTAAGATTATTCAATTACTCTGAGGGCCTAACATTCCTGCATTTTAGCTGGATTCATGCATAAACCACATCCTTTTCTACACACAGAGGATGACTTTCAGCTTTGATTTCTTATCTGCTTAAATTCAACACTATTAAACTCATACTTTTTAAAATAATACTGTTCAAAACCCTGGAAATTGGTGTAGAACTATGATTTTTCTCCACAAGAAAAAAATTGTTGACTGCTAAAATTTTCCCTTGACATTACCCTTGAATAGGCATGTGGATAAATACACCTTTGTAGTAGATAAGACATCCTTCTTTGCTACTAAATTTTCCACTGAATTAACATTTTAATAAAAAGAAGGAAAAAATTACTTTCTATCCAGGTAAAAATTTTGAAAACCGTATCTATAAAAAATTATTAAACTAGCTTTAAAAACTCTTTAAGTAATGTAAACATAACTGCACTTGACATGTCATTCTAAAGTGTAGAATACTGCATGCAAAGGAAACAAGAGAAAAGTAAAAGAATAGATTAAACTCCACCAAAAAGTGAACCTTGAACAAATAAGGAGGCAGGACAAGGACTCCTTATCACCTGAAGGGTTTTTCTAATTTATTTTTAAGACTCATGGCACTGGTTTTCTTAGAGAGTTGTTGGAGCACAGCCGAGAGGAGGAGGTTGCTCGTATCAGTTAAAATATATTTTGTACAAATAAATAAACAAACTGATTTTCTCCAATTCTTGGTCAGAAAGGGATTTGAAAATGTGTGGTCATCACACACATCACACACCACTCCTCTTTGTCCTTGGTATCTTGACAGAGTGCACTTTGTGACTTCCCCAGGTAGGAGATAGAGATCGTAAGGACAGGCCACAGATGTTCCATGAGACCCCATGAGATCCCAGCCTCCAAGCAGACACAGGACGGTTCCCACCATCTTTGATCCTAAATGCACAACCACCTGATAGGAAAGCCATCCGGAAAACTTAGTTTCCAGCTTGGCTTCAAGGACATTTTAGGATATTGTTGAAAGCTCTGCTAACATCTCCTCCTTGTCCACAAATCCAGTCACTTCATTATTAAAAGCAGCAAGGTTGGGCACCAGCTTCTGTTCAAGCCACAGTGACAGTTCCCATCACCTGTTTCTCCCTTATATGCCTAGAGATATTCCCCAAGGGGATCCACTGCATTACTCTTTCAGGTCGGTCATTTCTTGCACTACATTTTTTTGTCCTTTTTGAAACTGGGCATGAGGTTTCAAAAGCATCCCTTTCTCAAATTGTTAATAAACTACCCTAATCTCCACAGATGTATGAAGATATTTGACAGTGTACTTACAAGAATACCACCCAGATGGCTCAGGTCCCTTTCCAAGGTCCCACAGAACTGTATGGATTGAGTTTGTGTAAGTAATCTTTGAACCCACCCACAACTACTGCTGGTCCTTTTTTTCCTTAAACACTTTTTATTAAGCACAGAGACCTTGGAGATGTTCATGAAGACTGGTTTCTATTTTTCTTTTTTTACTAGTTGCTTCTTTGCAAGAAGACAATAGCATGAGGCTTTTCAGAGATAAAAATTTTTGTTCAGTAATGTGTGTACTATGAGAAGTCTGTGTTTTATGTAGACACCCAGCACACTGACACAATATATATGCATTTGCAAGAGTGCTAGAACTTCATATTGAGAGACATACTAATTTTCTGACAAAAATGGTAACAGAAGAATCCCATAAGCTTCACAAAACTGTAAACAGTTACTTATCATTAAGTGTTACCATCATTATGGACACTCATCTTTTCCATACTAAAACTTCCCTTTCTTATTATTTGATATTCTCTTGGTATTTTGTGTTATAGAAACAGTTCCAATCTTGAGAGCCTTAAAAAAAAATGCACCTAAATGCCATATGGTGTACATTCTGAAAATAAAACATGACTAGTTTTTAAGTAAATTTTATATAGCTAAAATACATGATTTAACTAAATTGTTATGTATTGGCAAAACAACTAAAAATAACATAGAAAATCACATGAAGAGTTACAGTGTGCAAGTGACATTGTTACATTGTTCTACAGTATGATTGCTAGGTACACATCTAATTCATATGTATGTGCCTAGTCTATGGCAAACTCAAACTAATGCATTGCAAACCATTTACAGCCGCATGTGCTGGGGGATGAAAAGCCAATAGACCATATTACCCATTTAGTGAGAAATGTTACTTATGGTTGGCACGGTAACTCGGTAAGAAAGCCAGAGGGCTCACCTGCAAACCATGGTGAACTTCAGAGAGGGTGCTTTGGGTTCTAGATCTGTCAGTCAAACTGAGACTCACAACCATGGCAATTATCAGCATCTCTTCCAAAGTTCATCACAGAAGTCAGACTATTGCTTCTTGGAGTGTCTACCTTCCTCAGACACATGGTAGTGGAAAGGCAGAGTATTCAATGTGATCAACAAATTGACAGTCAACAAGAGTCTGCTAAAGGGTATTTCAAACAAGGGTCCAGCCTCATAAGGCCTTGGCAAGTCACTTGAGTCAATTTACTGTCCAGAGATTAGCGGAAGACAACAAACACTGCAGGTGAGGCTATTGTGATGTTCAGGTGCAGGAAACACGACAGCAGAAGTGTAGAACTGTCGTTTTCTGTCTCTCTCGCTCTAGTGCACAGCATGTCTTGGTACGTCATTCCAATAAATGCAGTATTTTTGTGGTGGTCCCAGAACACAGAGCTCTGATCCAGAAGTCGAGGTAGAATCTGCTGTTCTCCAGAAAACCCAAAAGTTGGTTCAGTAGCTAACCTGGGAGAAAGAGAAGGATGGCACCTTTCAGCACATGATAAATTTTGCTTCCAAAGAGAGCTGTGCTAGGAGAAGGGGAGTAGATGAAAGAAAGTGAAGGCAAGGAGAAGGGGAAGTGGTAGGAGATCTGTTTCTTAACAGGA
>WAAE01026084.1:0-57387 GCA_013400495.1 Nicator chloris
GAGACTTCTGCTGCTGCATAAGTACATTCAGAACTCCTGAATTCTTGTGGAGTAACACAACATTATGTGGGATGTATCCAGGATCTAACACAGATTTTGTCCACACCCATAATTTTTATACTTTTTTTGAAGTTTGTAGAGATATATAGCAGCCCAGGCAGAGTTACCCTATAATAACTCTGACTGGACATCATGGATTCCTTCATGCACACCTGCAGTTCAGTCTGACAGCTTCAGAAGACTGGATTTGCTGCTTGGGCTGGATCCAGTGGTGACTGCCTCTTGCCCTGTAGCGGATCTGGTCAGCCCATACAATTCATAGAATCACAGAACAGTTTGGGTTGGAAGAGATTTTAAGAACATCTTATCCCAAACCCCCAGCCACGGGCAGAGAACCTTTCACTTGACCAGGTTACTCAGAGCCCCATCCAGCCTGGTCTTGAACACTCCCAGGGATGGGCATCCCACAAGATTTCTGTGTCTCCCCATTTCACTGACATAAATCATTTACAGGGGTTCCAGCAACTCAAGAAGATGTCCATCCCCTTCTGTGTCTGAGCAACACAGTCCAATCATGCAAGCACAGGAAATATGATTAACTGGAAATATTAGAGGCCTGTAAAAATGGATATTTGTAGATCTGGTCCCTAGACACTGGGTAAAACATCTTGGGACCTCAGCTGTCCCTCCAATGTGGTTCTCCCAAATTGCTGTTTACCTGCAGTGTGTCTTGGTTTCCAACATTACCTGGGATGTGGCATACCCAGGCCCATATTCCACTGACTTGACTGGAGTTATGACTGAATTCTGTATATTACACAAAGGAGACAAAAAGTCCATTTTCTTGGGTGAAATCCCCAACTACCCGTATCCTCTTTGCTGCTGGGAGAGCTGGCACCATGTCTTTGGGGGGAATCCATGGCTCTCTATATAAAGAAGGAAATAAATAGCCTCCCCCAGCACTGAAGAAGTCCTTCTAAGGGAAGAGATTTCTAAGCCCAATATTTACGTATATAAAGTTCCTAAGTACTTCAATCTTCTTTAGCACTGAAGTAGGAACAGATCCAAAATGTTAGGTCTGCAGTCAAATTTACAGTGCTGAGCAATATTACATAAAACTACCCCTGCGGTTCTATAATACACACACAAAATTTTCTTTTTAACTTTGTGTTGCAAAACCACATGATGAACAGCAAAACTATAGACTATCTTACAAAAAACAAACTAGAAAGGGGAAGACACATCTTTTCTACCTCACAGCTCCTCAGTCAACATGCACAGATGCATAAGAAAAAACATTTGCCCCACAGAGCTCTCTTCCACTACTTGACCATAATCTGGTTCTTGCAGCTTGCTGTTCAGCTCAGTTCCTCTCTCCTTGGACACCAATCGGTCTCTTAGAACGAAAAGTGCTAGTGTGCAATGTGCACTAGCATAGGAAGCTGAGGGCTTAATTTTAGCCTAGACTAGCTTTTTTGTTTTCACTTGTTGGACATTCCAATTGGTTTAAATATTTGTTGGTTGTAGCACTTGATTTTCTTTTTCTTCCCAATGACACAAAGAAGAACTGACCTCTAACGCTCTTTTTTTTTTGTTGTTATTTGCCTTGAATTCCTGTGGAGGACCTTAGGGATCTCTGCATTATCTAAACATCTGCAGTAACACAATTTCAACGGTGTCTATGAATGTATGGGGCTTATTTAATGGGAAAAAAATACTTTCTATGGCCATGCAAGCTTTCCAGGTGCAGTCTGAAAGGGGTAAAGGATTGACTCCGTCTGGCACTTAGCAGATCATTGGTTGTGGTCATTGTGATACCCTAGTCAACCCTAGGGATCACAGCTGCTTGTTTTAACACATCTAATGACATGCAGATGGAAAAATTTACATGGAACTCTTAATCAAAACAGAGAAAAAAACCCTATGAAATTTCCAGTATTAATTTGCTGGTTGAGCTGATACAGAGCTACTATAAAGTCTGGGAATGAGCTTTTCCAGAACAGACTTTATAGTTGCTGGAGCTGATCCAAAACCCTTTGCAGTGAATGGGAGTTTCTGAATTACGTGGAATTTTCTTCACTGACTTAAATGGTCTTTGGATCAGGTGCATAATGAATTATTGCTTAATATAGCCCACAATCATGACAAAATACATTCAGTAAAAACCCCAAGGAAGAAAGGAAAATGAGTTGCAAACTTCTCTGCCTTGATTTCCCTTTACAAAAGTCCCAATTTAACAAAGAGCATTGGTTTGGATTGCAACCAATTGCAGTGTGATCAAACCTGTCGTTCATAAACCCAGGTCTTCTCATGACACTTCAAAACTTGGGTCCCATTTTTTATGGGGCAGTGATGTGGTGCAATCCAGACCATCTACTGGAACTGCTCGTGTTACAGGGCCACTGCTAGTCCTATATGATCCCAGTAATCACCTGTGGTTAGTACACTGCCATGAGTGTCAAAAGCTCTGGATTAAACAGAAGCTATGTTCAAATTCTAAAGGATCTCATTAACCAATAGATTATATCGGACCTAATTAATAGCATCTCATGTGTGAGGATGAGCTTCTCATTTTTACATTTCCTTCCAGTCAGTAGGAATAATGTAATTATCCACATGATATCTAAACCTATCTGAAAACACATGAATACGGGACTCTTCTGTGGTTTTAATTCACCTTGTGGAATAGTTAATAAACAATAAGTGGCAGAGTCAATATTTTTAAGAGTAACAGAGTTAATAAATAACAGCCTTTTCAGGAACCTCTAAGTTTCTGTATTTGACATTTTGCCACTCAAGTAATTCCTCCCTAATCCTAAATTACATAGCAAGTACACAGCTAGTTAAATCCTGAAAACACTGGTCTGGTCCCTGAGGTAGCCTGACATCGTATCCACACACAGAGAGCTGGCATGCCTGAGGGAACCTCGCTGTGAGAGGAAAAGTCCTCAGTGCTCTGAGAAGGCACTAATGGCAGGCAGGCATTAAATTACTGACAGTAGAGTTATTTTCTTTCTCTTTGCTTCCTCCACTTCCCCAGCCCAGGAGGGTTGTTTAGCCAGCAGTGGGGCTGAACAATGAGCAAGCCCTTGATGCTCAGGGTGGTCTCCAGACACTGGTGGAAAGGAGTTCCACCACCTCAGCCTCTAAACAGGAAAACTCCAAGAAAGAAGATATTCATCCTCCCAGAGGGTAAGAGGTACTTTCTGGTTGACCTGAGGTGAGTCTAAACCTAGGTCTGAGGGGAAAAAACATAGGAAACTCTGTTCTTCAGTTGTTTCTTCTGAGCAGGAAAGGCAGATTTCCCCCCAGCCTGGCAGCTGCTGTGAACATGCAGTGTCAGCCAGCCCTCTTGCCTGGTGTGTGTAAGAGCAGATACCGAGTGCAGCAGCTGTGAATTCAATGAGCTTGAAATGTTAAATGTTGCTGCTCTGAATATCACATTACTTCATTTCTCTTTTGGGAATGCATATCTAAAAGTGAGGAAATTTCACTTCCCATGTAGAAGGCAAGAGGTCATTTTCACCTCCTCTTCACAGTGACTGAAGAGGTGGAGAAAGCTCAAGTAATAGATGTTTACAGTGACCCTTTTAGCTCGTGAGAGCATTTTGCAGTGAGGTGTATGCAGATTTTTTGCTTAAATTCAGATAGTGCCTAAGATTATGCTTTAAAATGGCCTTCTTTCTTTATAAGTGCTCTGCATTAGTTGAATCAATTTGCAAATGGAAGTGTCTTGGTTTGTCTCCACTGCCACTTCTGTTTAGCTGTTGATTTGAATATCAAGCAGTTATTTTGTTCCTTGTGGACCATCAGCAGTAATACTCATCCACCATTTACAAGTTTGTTAAGAGAACTATTGATGGGTATGAGTCAGCACAGTAGTCACTTCTTTCCCAATTATCTGATTTGTTCCATAAGTTTTATAGAAAAGGAGGAGGGGAGGAAGGAAAAGATTAGTGGCAAACTGATATAATAGGACACAGCCAATAAGCAGCAGGTGTGCCAAGGGAGAAGGAGCTTCACAAGCCCAAATACCAAACAAAAGTCGAAAAAGCACCAAGAAAAGTGATATCAAAGGTTACAAAGCTGGCATGCACTCCACTGTCCCCAAGGCAGGGCTGCCTCTCTGGCAGTGATGAGTTTATCATCCAGTGTCAAAATCTTTGGCAGGAAACAGATAAAGCCCTAACTCTCAGTGGGAAGAAAATGGTGTGTGCAGGTATTGATCCTACCTGAAGAGATGGTCTCTTGTCTACCCTGCTTGCCGAGAAAAGTTTCTTGTGTGCATCTAAGTATATTAAATATCTATTTTCTCTATCCCAATAAATTTTAGACTTGGGACAGAATCCAAATTTAACCTAAAGACAACCATATAAAAAATTATGTGTTTTTACCTATTTCCTGAAAATCAGTGGCTGGCTTAGAGAGAGAGAGAGAAGCCCCAAATGGCCCCATGGATGACAAGGCTTCAGCATGCACTGCCCACTACCCAGGTAGCAGAGGAGCCAAGCTAGACAGGTGTGCATGGAAGACTCCAGTGCCCCCAAACATTCAAAGGCTCAAATCCTATTCAGTATTAGAACATTTGGCTTCAAATGCAAAGCTAAGGAACCCAGATCACATCACTGCTGCTGCTTGTGGAAGTAGCTACTAACTCCTGTGGTTATGAAGGAAATCTTGAAATGCCTGGAGGCAAAGACTGGAGAGGTGTGACTCTTCCCATTCATCTCCATCAACTATTAATCACAAAATCTAAAAGTGACAATTTAATTAGCAATGTTAATGATTTCACTGAGAACAGTTTTAATCAAAACGTACAGTGCTTTGCTTGTCTGAAAATCTTCAGCTGCTTTATCCTCCTGCAAATCTTATTTTTGCCAAAACCCCTTTAACTTCTCAAAAATTCTAGCACCTTTACCTTCCATAACCCACAGCCTACTTGAATCTGAAGGGAAAGAATAAAATACATCAAGTTTTAAATCAACAGGAAGAGCCTAGAGTGACTGTGGTGGTTGCTGAATTCCGTTGCATTTTGGCCTGCCACATGAGAGCATAGTAGAACATGGTCCCCTCCATGGGACACAGAAAACTTTGGCTTCAAGGTGCTTCTCAAGGCTGTCTGTTGAGTTGTTTTTAGCCATCTTGCAGGCAAAGGGCCTAAAATTTCATTTTAATGGATTTATAGCCTGTCACTAATTTGCCTTCTTTTTTAAATCTAAAATTGCTCTTTCGTGCACACCTATAAACACACATGTTCTCCCACACATGCCTGATGAATTTTGAACTATCACTCTCACAATGAAGACTTGTTTACTGGAAAGGATTTTCGGAAAATAAAAATTACAATAATATCCCCAGGATTCTGCATTGCCTGCTATGACTAAAATGGGAATCCATCAAAGACATAGATGCATCATTATTTTCCCTAAACACTGTCAAGTATGATAATCTCATCAGTCTTTCCTTCATCATTACTCAGAAACAAAGATTTACTCATCCAATCTTTTCCCATAAAAATTCAGTTATTTTTCCCTGACAAACTGAGCATGGGAACATTAAAATTGTTAGCATTTCACCCCCTAATACTCAATGCATGTGACTTTATTTGAGATGGGATCTGGTATATCAGGCAGAAATATATTCCCTCTCATTGAGAAGAAACTAGTGAAGTTCAAACGTAAAACAGTGGTTTCTTCAGCATAATTCTGCCATGATGTTAATTTTGGCCTGAATTAAATGTCATTTGTCACCATTAGGCAGAAAATAGAAAACACACAAACTAATTAGAGAGTTCTCTATAAAAATATTGCTATTGAACAAGTAAAGTTAAAATGTTTTATTGTCATAGTATGTCTTTAAAATTAAGGAGAAATCAATGTTTATGATAACTTCAAGAACATTATGATTTTATTTCGAGTTTTTGGGAAACCATCCAAAAAGTCTTGTTTTGGAATATTTCTTCAATATGTTCTTGTTAATGCAGAAACAGTTGAGTGTCCTGGCGTTATGGGATGTCAAGGAGTAATAGGGTGATATGCTCCCTTCTAATCAATAAATGGCAGCATTGTCTATTAAAAACAGAACTTTTAAAAAGTGACTTCAACACACATTCCAGTGAATGAATGATTTTCACTCTGAATTGCCTCACATTCAGGCAAATGCAGATGATAACTGCCCCATCACTTTCTGTTTTTGTATGTCTCAAAATCCTCAGGTCACAAAAGAGTGGGAATTTCAGAAGCAAGGCAGTCAGGATTTCTACTGCAGAAAAGCAGCTTGGATCATTGAGTCTATTCTGAACAAAATCTCCAGCCTCAATTCAAAACTGCTTCTGTTTGTTTGCCATTTAATACTCTTGGCAGGGCTCCACTGAAGCCAATATCCTCCACATCCTAAAGTCAGACCCCATATATAGTTGATGGTAACACCTCTGGACAAACTGACAGATGCATGGATCTCCTTCCTTCTCAGAAAATAACTACCAGTCTGTATAATTATCTGTATAAAGGAATTTTATCTCTTTATACAACCTCAGTCACTAACACTGCTTCTTACATACATGAATGACTCAGGAGAGCTCCACCAGAGCATTGTCAGAGCCAGCAGTCATGCTGATTCATGCCAATTGCTAACCCCACTTTTCTCCTTCCTCCTTCTCTCCTGTCCTTCACAGCATGACAGACACTCTGCTCATTACATCTGTTTTTGTGCACTAAATCCAACAAAGCTCAGCCTCTCTTCAAGAAATTTTTCTGTCTGTAATCCACAGTTCCTGTCCCTTGCCTGGTCTTTAATAGCCAGCCAGAGCAGACAGTAATTGTCAAAGAGATTTGCCCTTCAGTTTTTATATCCCACATTTTATTCAGATTTATGATTTTATGTCTATCACAAGTGTGAAAACCCATATTCTCAAAGGCTGGATGCCACCTGTGCCTTCATTACAAATGACCTGCACCATGCTCCTTTTGGTTTGTGTGCTTTCTTCCAGTCCACCCCTTCTTATTTCTGTCTTCTGAACATTTGCAATTTCTTACTATTTTCCCTAAACAGAGGTTGCTGAGAGCTGAGAAAATGCATCATGTAAAATCATCACAGTTTATTTCTCATGTCATATAATCTTTTCCTGAACACATTCAAAAAGAGCTGAATGGCCTTTTGTTCTTACCCAGCATGGCCATTCTCACTTCACTGAAGTATGTGTTAGTCTGTAGCCACAGGAGGTCTTTTTGGTCTGTAACAAGGGAAGAGTCCCTTATTCCCTGTTCCAGAGGTGTTACCGTTGTATATAGGTAAAATCTTATAAAAGAAGGGCCTTGTTACCCTTGTGAAATCATGGCTCAGGCCTGCTACTTCAGCTAAGCAAAAGACAACTATGGGAGGGTGACTCAGCTGGAATAGAGGTGGAGAGAGGTGAGAAAAGGAGCCTGCACCTGTGAGAAAAGAAACTGGTACCCATGAGAACTGATTCTGTACCCGTCAGCATGATTCTACAAGAATGTAAACACCTTTGGGGAAGAAAGTCTTTGGTGAACACGTACATTAGCAACAACTAACCAACAAACTGAGTAGCGACAAGTTGCTAACTAATTAAAATTAAACACGATGCTTTTAGAAAACCATATAAATATGAGCTGTGAAAAATAAAGGGCTGCTATTGCTGCTTGAAAAAAAGGTGTCCTGTCTGTCTCTACTGCAACATGTTACTAGACACCTGCATGGAGCTTTTTGAGGGATCATGTTTTAAACCCTTTCCTAGAAAGGGGATTCCCACTGTTGCTACATTTGGATAGGAGCTGCTGAAAGTTTAATGACCTTCACAAGCATAAAGGACTGTCCACTGATGCCCATGACACAGCTAAACTCATTGCCCACATAAATAGAGTCCCTTTGTTCCAGGGATATTTTTGGGTCTTTCCAGATAATCCAGAAATAAGCATATTCAACCAGGTCTTTATTGCAAAGACTTGGTCTGGAGTGAAACAGAGCTCCCCTCAAGGGGCCATATCTGCCAATATAGATAACATGAACTATTCATATTGCAGATCCCATTTTATATGAGCCTTAACAGGTGCTGATGGATCCCTTCTTCCCACAGTGAGCTCAGGTGCAAGCTGATAGAAAGATAGAATCACTTTCAAATATCCCCTCTAGAGACTTCACCTTCTCAGAACACCTGCTGCACTCATTGCTAAATCAGTCTATGGCCTGAAGATTATCTCTGACTGCCTAACACAACCAGGACCACAATGTGAAATTATAATGATGGCAAAAATATTTTTTAAAAAAATCCAAGCATGCCCTGAAGTCCAGGAGGTCAAGAATCCTGGGCTAATAGGAGCAATTATAGGACAAGTTCATAAGTGACAGTCGTACTGTCACTTGCATTAATATTCAAGGTGAATGATACAGGTTGACAGATGCAATCAGTGACCTCGGGAGAGCACCTTGTTTAGTGTGCAGAGAAAGCTCTGGCTGGGTTTTGTCTCTGATACCAGTCCACAGCTCCCAAGGAGCATAACCCCAACACTCTGTGCCTTGGGCTAGAAAACTTCCCCTGATTACCAGCTGCAATCGAAGATCTTTGCCCTCCTGCAGGGAGAGAACAGGATCAGACTCAGGAGAAAATAGATAAACAAACCCATGGAGCTGGGTGAATAATCCCCCTATTTTATTTATTGCTGATATCCAGCATATATCAATAAACCTGTGGGATCTCTTGGGGGAATCTACTGAGCACTGGATGGGGATGCTGTACATGAGATTATTTTTTTTCACTAAAAAGAAGGCTGAAAAATTAGTTGATAATTAGTTTTGGCCACGTGTTCAAGATATAGAATCAATAAATATAGAGTAATTTTTCCCCCTCCCTAACAGAGCTGGGAAAACCAGCAGTGAGCATAAACAGGAGCAGGGGAAATTTAGGATAGAGTAATGTGTCCTGATGAAAAGGTTAGCAAACCCTTTCACCACTGGAGGACTGTAAAGCATAAGTTAGACAAATTGATCATGAAATCCTGCCAGAGAAAAGACAGAGAGTAAATAGTCTATTCTGTCTCTATTTTTAAATTGGGAATCTTTCTGTTGGACTCCCTTTAGCTGTTTGACAAGGTCTTCTGTGACAAGCCATAATGCAGAATTCCAGTGGAAGTGTAAACCAGCAGGGACTATTTGGTATGGCTGCATAATACAGACATGGTTCTAGAAGTGCTAGAAAATGCCCAGGTCTTTGGGATTTGCAGCAAAGTATTGAACAAACAAACAGTTCCTGGGATTTAAAAATTTCACTTCAGAACCTCCATTTTTCTGAAGAGCACCTCAATCTATCATATTCTACTACATGTATGTGCAACTATTAAATACACAAAAAAATGAACAATCAAGGTCCTTCTGAATAGTGAAGAGAAATAGGCTTTATAGAATTATTGTATTTGCACCTGTAGGAAATGCAGAGATTCTACAGTGATTGCAGTGCTGGATTGAAAAGAGTATTTATTCTGAAATTATATGTCATCTGTCCTTGACCCTGCCTTCCAAGGAAGTCAACACTGTACCTGGCATTGCACATGCCACTAGATTTCAGGTAGCTTTGACATCTAGTTATTTTTCAGCTCATATTGAAGTCCTTCATTCACTAGTTCCAATTTTCCCTAGATTTTTGTACAAAATCTTCTTTTTTTTTTCAAGTTTTGTCATATAGAAAATTATTTTCCAATTCACCTGGTAGCTTTCTGGCAGCTTTTGTGAAAGAATAACTGGTGCCTTATTTCCTCCTGTATTGACAATATCACCTCAACTTCAATGTTTCCAAACTGCTGTGCTTTGTTTTCAGTATGCTTTTAATTGCAGCTCTTGTACTTTTGGAAGAGTGAGGGTTTCTTCCCTCCCTCCTGAGAGCTGCCCTGTTTCCCTTAAAGCTTTTATTTTCTTTTCCCTTTGCTATCTTGGTGTTGACAGGATCTTCATTACTGTCTGATTGTGTCACCTCTCATTCTTTAATGATGCCATCTCTCTGCCTCAGAACAGTGTTTCGAGGGTTACTTCTGTATGTGTCCAGGTGTTTTGGAGCAGTCACCCTCAGATCCCCAGTCACTGTGCCCCCACCACGGCACAGGCAGATCCATCTCGGTTATGCTCCATGTGTGTCATGTACATCTCAGACTGCTCCAAAGACAAAGAGAGGCTTGGATCACCTTAATTTAGCAATTAGTGTACCAGTGAGTGCCAGGAACATCCCAAGGTCCTTTGGCAGCTCTAGCTGTTAGTGATATGCCTTAACTGCAGGAGAGCAAGGACAGGATGCAGGGTGGGTCTTTGTCTCCCTGCACCCCCTTCCTTTTAGAAGCATTTTCCTGACATGCCTCCTCACAGACAAAGTTAATCTGTCTTTACTAACAAACAGCTGCCAGAAGCTGATGTTTCCTAGGCAACATTCCTATGGAAAAGCAAACTACGGACCATTCTCACCTTGCTCTTGTGAAGTCAAGTTATAATTTCATTTATTCTCCTTTAAAAATGTGGTTGCCTCTGTGCAGGTGAAAAAGAAGACAAAGTTGCCACTACTATTTCCCAAGAGCCACGAGCTGGTCTTTACACTCTGCTCTCGACAGCACAGCTGTGAAAGTACCCTTTAGGCTCATAATAATTCCTAGGAAAATTAACATCAGCTATTTTTTAAAACAATAAATTTTCCACGTTTTTCATTCAATTGGGGAACACCTATCAGCTAGGTGTTCTACAGCTGGCTGAACCATAACTAGTCCTC
Source organism: Nicator chloris (assembly GCA_013400495.1). Taxonomy (NCBI): domain Eukaryota; kingdom Metazoa; phylum Chordata; class Aves; order Passeriformes; family Pycnonotidae; genus Nicator; species Nicator chloris. Next base: position 10,763 of record WAAE01026084.1, read on the forward strand.
TTATTTAAACCAGCTGTAAGACCTGGGTCAGCAGCCCTGGGAGGAGGTGGCCATGGTCTCTGAGCTCTGTTGCAGGAGGCTGGTGCTGATGGCTGAGGTCTAAGTGACAAACTCTGAATGCTCACAGCACTGCACAAACACAGCTACTTAAGTGCTCCCCTGTTTTCCATGTCTGTCTTCAGCACACCATGAAATTTTTATTTTTGTAAGCTAATCCAACCCTGCCTCCCTGATAAGCATGGCTTTAAACTTAATTGTTTGTTTGTTTTTTTTGAGGAGGAAGGAAGCAGCAAGGAAAGCATAGCATGCTGATGCAATCAAGCACAGGAGAGAAAAGCAAGACCTCTCCAGCAACAGGTGGCACCTAAACAAATACTGAACAAGGCAGTTCATCAATATGCTGGCCCTGTGCTTCCTGGGCTGTCTTCCTCTCAGAGCCTTAACTTGACAGACTGGTGATTGCCTGTTTTTTCTCCAGAGACACCACTAAAGCCTATCAGAGGAACTTGCCATGTCTATTCTTAGCCTCCAGACCTATTGTGGGAGAAGAGAGGTGGGGTTCTTCTGCTAGCCAAGACAAAAAAGAATCAGCTGTCTGCAAGCTGATAAAAGCAAAGCTGTAATTTCCATTTATTTTCAGTTTCATATGTGCTGTGTTGGGCTGTGTCAGCTCGCTGTCACTGCAAGATTTGGTTTCTATTAGAAAAGCTCACACTCTGGGGAGCAGCAGTAGGTAACAGGAGAGTACCACCACTTTCTCTTTTAGAAAAAACACTCCTAAACAAGAAAAAACCCTGTCCTCACATTCACAGCAATTATACACCAGAGGCATGCAAAATAATAAAATAGGTGGCATGTTTTAGATAGCTCAGACATGCACATGACACTAAAAAGAGACTCTTATTTTATACCAGGGAGATGTGGATTCCTTCTTTTTACTTTATCCTGAGCAAGCCATGGGAGAACATGAGCTGCAGAGGGCACTGATCCCCTGTCTGTGATCCCCAGGGTTTGAGGATATTCAGCCCCCACAGCCTTGAAGCATTTACCATCACTGTAAGATTATGCAGCTGGTTCTAGAGCAGAACAGATGCAATTCAAAGGCCCTGGTGGGGTAATTCTCAGTACTTGTGTGAGGGAACTTGTGGGCCTCACAGACAGAAAACAAGACAATATAGCTGTCTTTGCAGGTCTTGCCTATGACCCTGTGCATTGAACAATCAGGAGGAAAAACTCCCTTCCCTCCACACTGCTGGAGGGCTGATGCAGGTCACACATGAATGAAGGCAGCTATTTCACACTTGGCTTGCAGAGGGCACAGCATGTGTGTCTGGGGAGCAGGGAGAGGAGGGAATGGGGGAAGGAGGAGAAGGAAAGAAATCAGTGCAATGGAAGTTGGATCTGTCCTTAAATCATTCACAACACCAGCTGGATGTAAATACAATTCACTTAAGACACTATGTTTTTTAACGTTTGTTTGCTTTTCTCTTTATAACTTCTCAAAGGAAGCTTTTACTATTTTGGGGTTTTTTTCAGAGTTCTTAAGTCCTCTTTTGTTCCCTCTCTTCAGCTCAGTGTAGTTAGAGACTGCCCAGTTTATCTCCAAGTCCCAGGAAATCCCAGGGGCTGCCCTCCCAAAACCTTTTAAAATTTTGAGTTCACTCACTGGGTACATTGGAAAGGAACAAACTGCATTCCTTCAGCAGTGACCTCCCAAGGCATACCTGGCAGATCAAACCCAGTGTGGATTTTGAAGAAATACATCTCATTCAGCTCATCCATGCTGTCCATGTTTCTGCTGCACAGATCTTGATGCCGGTAAAAACCTAAAATTTATTCCAAGATCATCTCAAATGACATTGAAGTGATGAGTATAATTGTTCATTCCTCTTGGTAAGTGTGATTACAAGGCATGACACTTCCTTGCATAAAACCAAAGCAAACTGAGTTAGTAAAAACTGCTTGTTAGACGTGTTCTATTTAGAGACAATTGCAATTCAGGATCTTAAAACATTTCAGAAAGAAACAGAAAAATATACAAAAAATACAAGTCTTGCTGAGGAAACAAGTTTTGAACCAAATAATCTAAAAGTATTTTCAATTATCCTTTTTTTTTTTTTTTGAGGATATATTGTATTTGTAGAGGGCACAGGAAAAATAACTTGAGGGTGGTAAAATTCTTGGCACATATTTGGCATGGATGGCACTAGGAAGGCTGACAGGTTTCTTCTTCTCAGGAACCATCTTGCACTCTTGCAGAGCCAAGTGTTCCTGCTTACATCAGGCACACCCTGACTGGGATGTGTCTCTGTCTCTGCAATGCTGCACTTGCAGCTTAATGTATCAAAGCCAGTGCACATTAATTTTAATTCCTACGACTATGCCATGCTGTAAATTGAGGTGATTCATGAATCATTCAGCTGGAGAGGCAGCTTCCAGGAGAGAGGCGAGGCAGATGGTTGTGACAGCTAAACCTCCCCAGATATCCCAGGTTTAACTTACCCATCTAGGGCAGTATTCTTATTTGCTTTCCTACTGAAGTCCTGTGAAGACAAAATATCACTCCTACCCTGCAGCTTATTCAGCTTTCCTTCTCCCAGAGCTACTCAGAGCTGTCACCTCACCCTTATTTGTCCCTAACCAGCTCCAGATGAAATGAGAAAGGAAAGCCACACAGCTTCAGCTGCAGCTTGCTGGCAAGAAAGTCCTTTTTTGGACGACAGGGGTGGAGAGCTTGCCTCAGCACCTTAGGCAATAATTCAGAGGAATAGGGGCATGCAAGAGCAGGGCAGGAGAAACTGAGTTTTCTCTGGTATCAACAATAAATTATCCTAGAAGCCAGGGAGGAAGGTTTGTGTCTCACTTTCTCAGTCATGAGCAGTGTACAGAACCAGCACGCTTCTGGAGGCAGGAGAAAATGTGTGCTGAACATGGGAGGTTGTGTTATCATCAGATTGTGTGGCTCACAAGCTGGCTCCTTGTCTCTGCAAAGGAGCAGTCCTGATCTGCCCTGTAAAGATTTTATCATTAAGGAATGTCCCTTGTGAAGTCACACTCGCTCATTTCTCTGTCTCCAAAATAAAAGGCTCTCCATGTCCCTCTGTATCCGAGAGGAGGGCAGCTCCTCCCCAGGCTGTGATGCACAATGCATGGCAATTCAGGCTTGGCTCTCTGGGAGCTCTCCCATCCCAGGGTAACTCAGCTCTTTCCTATCTTCTAATCCCTGAGATGTTAAGAACAGACACCCACACAGCTCCAGCTCTGGGAAATGCTTTCACCATGAGGTTTCTGAGAGCCCATCGGTGTCCAGCTCTCTGGCAGTTCTCTGAAGCTCAGTAGTCCAGAGTTGTCCCTGGGCCCTCCCTGGTCTCCTAAGGCTCAAGCAAAATGGGAGGCATAGATATGGACCCAAGAAGTGCCTCCAGCCCAGTGCCACAAAGGGACATGCTACTTCCAAACCAGCTCTGTGGTATAACAGGAGGCTTTAAAACCAGAGAGCTGAAAAGCTGAGGGAAGCCTCAGAATCTGCCTAATCTGCATTGTATCAATTTTGTAAACACCTCAGAAAGGATATAGCTACAGAACTTGTTTCTACCATTAGATAGCACCTGCTTTGAATAGTAATGAACAAAAAGTGAAGAAAAGGAGAAAATACAGTTCTACAGTTGTATTATGTCTCCTGCAGTTCAATGAAACAGCTCCCTGGTTTGAGCTCATGAACATTTAGTGTACATTCATTTTATGGGCTTTGAGTAACTCTTCTCAGTTAAAGGGCTTTTTTCAGCACATATGGGCTTCCAAATATGGTGAAACCAATTTGCTTTGAAAAGCAATATATCTGCTAAAGGGCAGTTTTATTTTCCTTTAGGTAAAGCAGAACTTTTATGCATAGCAGAATCCCAAAATACAAAGCCCACTAATTGGGGGCAGGGAGAGACAGCATGCTAAGACTAGTTAAAAACCTTTGAAATATTTCAAAATCTCAAAGGATCCTGACCTCAAACCCTTTATAGCAGCTATTCCCAACTACTCAAGCTCCCTCCAGCACTTAAGCAGGAATGAGCAATCGCTATTTTACTACCTATGTGTCTATTAAACAAGAAAAAATTGTTTATACATTTGAAGCATCATTTATAGACATTACACTGAGAATACACTCAGCAGTGATTAAAGAAAAGCAGGTCTGCCCAGAGACCTGATATGTAAAGCAATGAGACCTTGCTGCCACACCTTGTGCACTGCCCCATTCATCCCTGCCCTCCCCCCACCTCAGGCTCTGTTCTCATGAGGAATGAAGCTTGTTCTTTTCCCTCTTGCTGCTGTAATTCCATAAATCTGCAAGCCAAAGCTAAAATCTGGAGTTCAGAGACTTGCACAGTCTGGGTGCTATGTCTGCCAGCTGAGAACACCAGGAGCAAAAAACCTGCAGTCTGAGAGGGAAATGACCAAGAGTTTGCCAGTGAGAAACACTGGCAGTGAGGCCGTGCTGGCAGGGTGTGATACCTAAAGCTAAGCATGGTCTGTGAAGTGTCAAGATATGAACAACATGCCCAGACCCTGATTGTAAGCAGTGAGAGGTCAGGTTCCAGTTCAGCTGCCCTGTGTCACATCCTGGTGCCACCTGAGACACCAAAGGGTAGCCAAGACACCTACACAGGGCTGGCTGAGGTGATGTGGAGCTTGGGGAAGACCTCAGCCTCCTGATGGGAGAAAGGACATAGTACCAGAATCATTTAATATGGTTTGCTGCATTTAAGTACAAGAACCTTGACTGTATTCAGTCTAGACAGCAAGGGGATTCACCTGTAAGGATACCAACATTTGGCCTGGTCAATAGCTCTCCTGCATCAGTTAACCATATGGACAGCATGGTGGTATTGAAATTATTAGGAAAAAATTCTACACTGATAGGGTAGACAAGCACTGGAGCAGGCTGCCCAAGAGAGTGGTGGAAAATGATCACAAATGTGTAGATGTAGTGTTAGAGACATGGCTTAGTGATGGACTTGGCAGTTAATGGTTGGACTCAATGATCTTAAAGGTTTTTTCCAGCCAAAATGATTGGATGAATTGCACTCTAAATGTAGTTACACACCCGAATTCCTACCCACCTCTGGGATATACATGCCTCCATTCACGTGGGAATAGAGCTGCTCATTTGGCAGAGAAGGGGGAACAGTTCGTTTTGGGCTGCAAAAATGCATCATCAGCCCCTGTACCTGGGAGCAACCTCTGACTATTTTTCTCCTCAAGTGACTGACTGAGTAAATCACAGGGCTGGAGAGCTCAGTTCCCCCTTACCTGCTCTTACCCTGTATCTTACCCTAATTTCATTATGTTGCAGCAGAAAAAGAAATTTTGGATGTTACTCCTTACCTGGCCTCTCTGAAGTCTGGTCTCAGGTGTCTCACATTGACAATTACACAGTGAGGAGGAAAAAATGAGAACTTTTGGTGCATGAGCACCCCTGTTGGAAGAGACTACCAGGGCAGAGAAGGCACATATTTGCTGGTGAAGGGATTCCCTGACCAAGAACATGAGCAGTGCCCTACACCACAAGAGGACACAACTGCTGAGATACAGCACAAAACACAAACAGGGTCCACAGAGTAATATTACACCAAAGTAATACCCTGTGGGGGTATTATAGTTTTATAATCTTTATATTCTGAGAACCTCTCTGTAGGACCTGGAAAAGCTTCTTCTCCAAACAGAGAGACATTCTGGACCTCAAATGTGTATCAAGTGTTGACAAAATGACACCACCCTCTCTGCAATGGCTCAACAGCTAGGGCTTCTACCACCTCCAGTCAGGACATCAAAAAGCTGTTACATTTCAGCAATAGTTCTTGTCTTCCACAACAGTTTGACCTATTGTCTTAGTGGAAGTATTTTTTTACTATTCAATACCTGCCACAATAAATCAAACTCCATATATTAACAAGAAGCTCAGAGTAAGTTAAATATCAATGGATTAATTAAATATGATGGATAATGATTGCCAACTAACATAGGCATTTGCAATGTTATTTCATATTTTAATAAACAGTCCTCAAATTAATTTGTGAGGATGGTGCCTATTCTGAATGCATGCTTTGTGCCTTGCCTCCCCTGCCCCACTTCGAAGAACATTATCTGCTGTTGTGTGGTGGCAAGCTCCTCTGCATATGGAACCAAGTGCTCCCCAGTTATCAGAGACTGACATTCAGCACCTCCACTGATGTGTAGATAATGTCAGCCTGGAAAGGTGGCAGGCAGCATCTTGTCCAGCCTTCCCTGTAGTATGGAAAGATAAGCATCTCCAGCTGTCAAAATCCTTTTCCTTTCTTCTGTATGCAAAACTTACATTCCATTTGTGGCAGCTGAGGATGAGAGATATGCCCTTGGTTTAACATGCTTTGCAGTTAATCCTCTCCAAAGTGTATTTAAAGCCAACAGCAGTAACTCAGTATATTAAGGGATTTGGTCAGTGACCATATTTTAATGGCCATCAAATTGACAGTGCCCCCCCTTTATATTGTAATTCTCTTGTGATACTTATGCATGCATTGCATATACAAAAAGAGCATGAGGGAGTTTTATAAATCCTGGGGCCTGAGAGAAATGCAACCCTGGCCAGGAACAAAATGTGTGCCATTCCATCAGGTTTTTGTATCATTACCTATCTCAATTTGCAGAAACAAGCTGCTTATAATTGCAGTGAAGAGGCTGAGGCCTGATGGTTGGTATTTTAAGCAGTTTAAACAGCACATGATGATATAAGCTGGAACTATTGTGCTTGCTCTAAACAGTGGCCTGTGGTGACACAATGAGATGACATGGACTGTTGCAAATCTAGCAAAAACCACCTCTAGGCATGTACTAGAGCAGCATAAATAAACTATTTTCATACTACAAGGAAATATTTTTAATCCTGGTTTCTTGGGGTTTATGTGATTGCACTGTGACTATTTGTCTGAAAACTGTTGAATCAGCAGCTGATTTCAATCAACTTTGACAGAGCTTCCAAGGGTATCCTACTTTTGCCAGCTCTGTGAACACTGGGTATCTGAATAGAGTTAAAAGAGAGATTTAACACCCTGATGAGAGAAAAGGGGGAGATAAGAAAAAAAAAAGGAAAGATCAAAAAGAGAAAAGGAGACAGAGAAAAGTTCTTGTCTTATTGGACATCAGTGTATCTGCTGTCAGATGCAGACCTTGGTGTATCCACTGCTTGCCTTGTCCCTACTCCTGGCATCAGGTAACAGCCTGCAGCAGCTAAAGAGCAACACCTGGACTTTACACCCTGCCCAGCACAGTTACAATCAACAGCACAAAGACACCTGAACTTGCTCATGTGGGGTTCCCTGTGCTCCACTCTGGTGCATGGACCTCCATGGGCTGGGGAGAAACAAATGCATGGAAAATCGGGAAGCTGGAAGGAAACGCATTTTACTTCTTCAAGTAGGAGTTGGTTACTTTTACCCATTAAAACAGCTTTTCACTGGTCTCTCCTGAGTATTTGTGTGCAATTGGGCTTCGCCAGCAGGACTCTGAGCAGCCCTCAGTTATGCCCCAAGGCTATAAATTCCTGGGACCAGAGGAAGGGACAGATCCAAATCTCCCACAGCCTGGTGGAGAGCTTTAACTGGCAATTTGTTGCACAGCAGGACAAGCACCTGGCTGCTTTACTGATAGGAAGCTGCACATCTCCAGAGGATGTGTTGCATCCCTCTGGGAGGCAGGCATTTGGCAGCAGCTGAAAACCAGTGACCTTTGGTAACTCTGCTCTTGGCACTTCAAGTCCCACAGATCCATTCTGACACACCTTACCCTGTCTGTTCACTGCATGAATGATCCACAGAGGATCCACTCTGATGGATTCCTCCAGCAAGCAGTGCCTGGCACCCACTGCCCTGTGCTGACACTGTCCTGTTCAACAGGTGTAGAGTCATAGAGAGGCTTGTGTTGGAAGGGACCTTAAAGATCAAGGCAGTGATTCTGCAGCTGAGGAACAGCCTTCCCAGGCCTGCAGACAAGCTGAGGTAGGCACATTGCTGGCTTCTGTCAGACCTGGTGTCCACCAGGGCTCCCTCATCCTTCTCTGCACAGATGCTTGTGAGTCAGACAGCTCCTGGCATGTTCTGGTGCCTGGGGTTTTTCCTCCCCAGGGGCAGGACTTTACACTTTCCCTCATTAAACTTCACGGGGCTCCTGACAGCCCATTTCTCCTGTCTATTGAGGTCCCTTGGGATGTCAGCACAGCTTGCTGGTGCACCTGCCACTCCTCCCAGCTTTGTACCAGCTCCAAGCCTTATGCTTTCCCTCAGCCAGAGCTGACTGTGGACTGACACTGTGCTCAGTGTGAGCTAGGTGCAGCAGTGAGATTATTGCTTCAGCAGTTCCAGCCAGGGCTGAGCCTTCTGTTTGGGGTGCTGTGTGCACCAAGAGGCCAGGACAGGAATCTGGTCTATTTACTATTCTACAAGTAAAATTACAGGTCTAGAGAATTTACAAATGAACATCCAAGGTCTGAAATGCCTTAGATGTGCAAACAGGGAGACCATGCCCTGAGCCTTCTTTGTAACTCACCTTAAATTGTTAGTATCTGCTTTGCAACTATTTGTGTGAAAATGTATTTCATCTGAACTAACTGCTGTGCAGGACTGAACCAGTGTTTTGTTGTGAGACATGCTAGATACAGCAAAAAACACATTTCTCCCTCCAACACAAAATGCTTGACTCCCTCATCCTTATGTTTGCTCAGGCCCAACAAAAAGTTGTGTTCCTCATTGCTTTTTCTACTTGTAGCCACCAGGAATCAGTATAAAAGAAAAAGTGGAAAAACTCACCTGAATCTGAAAATTTTAATGCACTGCTATTAAAAATATGGATATCTTTTTAAGGCTGGTCCATTTGACTAGTTTTATGCAACTGAAAAGGAAGGTAAATGAAAATGTAGGGAGGGGTGTTTGTTTTTGTTGTATTGTGACACCCTGTTTTACCTTTCCACAAGTAATCGTGGGTTCTAAAATGTTGGGGTTTTTCTTTTGTCTGAACAGAGGATTTTACATGTAATTTTACTGCAGGTGAAGTAAACAGAAACAATGGCAAGGTAAAATTGCAACTGTGACTGGACAAAAGGTAGGGAAGATGACAAATCTATAATCACACCTCTGTCAGCCTGGCTGCTCTCAGCTCAGACGGCAGGATGGTGCTCTCTAGGTATAATGGAGTTCTATAAATAGCTGCATCATTATATAACCCAGCAGCAGTCTCATTCCCTTTCTAAATATAGCCTGTGCAGCAAAGGACAGTCTGGTGATGTGTTGCTCCTGATACCGATTAATAGCATGACTCACACTTCCCAGCTAATAAAAATGAAATGTGTGCCTTGGAGACACCACACTGGATACGGTGAATTTATACAAGGGACAAAAAACCAGATTTGGTTTTGTGACCAGTGAAGGAGAAACTGAAATCTAAGTGATTTCATAACATAGGGCAATATTACTTTATGTGTCTCTAATCATAATGACTTCAAAGAAATGTGAAGGTGTCATTAATGAAATATTTAATGAGTTGTGTTCTGCTCATAAAAAATAGTTTATTGCCTTTGAGTAATTACTGCAAACTCATTTGGGGGGTTATAATAATCTCACATTTCCTAGGTCAACATGGCTGGCGTGTTTGGGATGCCTTTCAAAGGTGGGCTGTGTTCACTCAGGATACATGTGCAGAGCTCCCACTATCAACCAGCCTGCACATCCAGAAGGGAGGGAAATTTTTCTGTAAAGTATAAATATTCTTTATGTAAAGAGCTTTGAGATCGATGCAGCAAATTGCATCTAAGGTGCACTTTGACCTTCAAACTTTAATTATCATAAATAGTGAGACATGCACACCCTTGTTCAGTCATACTGCCTGTGTGCTCCCCCACACCCAGTCTGCAATCAGTATTGCCGTTTCACACACAAGGATTTTGCATCCACCTTTTTGTCTTTAAAGTCAGGGTGCTGTCTCTGCTGAAGCCCTTGCTGATGTCTTTATTTAATTACATGGTGAAGGTGAATGTCTAACTCTCAGTTGTGGCTTTAACTTTGATGAAAAGTGCTGCAGTGGATTCCCCTCATAGCTCAGGACATTGGTCTTTGATCAGGAGGAAAAGAGCCTTCTGCAGTGAATTGCAGCATCATTTTGTACCATCTTCACCAATTTGTCCAGACTTTCATGCCTTTCATTAGAAACACTTCAGTGGTCTTCCAGGAGCCTGCCTGTGCAGTAAAGCAGTTCTTGGCAGGACTAAAGGTCCCTGGGACAAGTGAGGCAGTTCTTGCTCACCACTGGAACGCGTGCTGCTGTGTGAGGCTGAGGTTTCCTGGCTGGGAGACCACACACANACAAGTGAGGCAGTTCTTGCTCACCACTGGAACGCGTGCTGCTGTGTGAGGCTGAGGTTTCCTGGCTGGGAGACCACACACACAAGCATTGGATAACACAATCTGAAACTTGAGCCTCCATTTCCTTCTCAGTTACATTCTGTCCACTGTTTCTTCAAACTCCAGCCCTATAGTTCAATGGAAATCGACCATTTCCTCACCGTGCAATAGCCTGTGGTGTTTTGCTGAGGAAAACCTTAGGTTAACAGGCACCAGAGAAGAGGAAATGTTATGCACAACTTCTTTTTTACACAATTCCTCTGACTTTTCCCAGACTATTGTTTCAAGCAGTTAGGTGTTCCATTTGCACCTCCAGCAGCCACAGTGTCAGTAATTCTTAATTTAAACAATTTAGCTGAGTTTCCCATCAAAACAATATTTTTCCTTCTTTCCCCTCAGGATGTAGAGCTCTGCTCCAGCTGCTTGCCTTTGACAGATTTACGGTAATAAAAAATAAAGTAAGAAAACTGTTATTTTGCTTTCAAACACAAATCTTTTGTGACAGATTAGACATGGAGGGATAACCTACCCGGCTGGAGGAGTCAGGTATTTATCTGCAGGACTGCACAGCTATATTCAGCAAAGACATGGTACCAGCAGCTTGATCTTGGTCATGTGAATAACCTTAAAACCTTTTAAAACCCAGGGCAATGTTAGAGAGACACTTGAAGGGAACTTTCATAGAAATGACAATCCTTATCAATCCGGAAGGTTCCTGCACTGAAAGCCTCAGCTCTGCTACACAGCCCTTATGGTCCCCACCAGTTCCAAGGGCCCACACTCAGCTGAGGCTGAGGAACAAGGTACCAGCAGCCAGCCCACAGCTGCCTCATGCCACACAGGATAGCTCAAATCCTAAAATACAGCTCTTGGGGGCTTCCAAACCTGACAGCTATCACGAACCCTAAACCTACTGTGTGGTGAGGAAGAGCCATACCCGAAGAGGAAAGCTACCATTTTGGTGAAAAGTCACATACATAAAGATTTGTATGTTCCTAGGTATTTCTGTCTGGCTTGAATGGACCTGAAGAGAGGCTGAAGAGGGACAGTGAGGCAGAAGTTGGCTTCCCACCAGAGCCCCCTGTAAGTATTGATCTGTAAGGCATTTTCAGAGCAAATATAAAGAGAATGGACACCTTTGTGTTTATGTTAAAGTGCTGCTTGCATTTAAAATGAAAAGAGGCAGAGGAACACATTTTGGATACTCTTGTGGATCATGACCTTTCCAAGGAAAACCAGACTGCTTCTTTAGGAGCCTGCAGATCTCATGGGAAGGCTCTTGCACAGGTGTTCCTCAATGTACTGGGCATATCAAACCCCATGCAGCAAGGAAATTCAGGGTAATTAGGTCTGGAGGCACATGCAAAAGGTAGTCTGATGGTAACACAGTAATTAAGTGCCCAAGCAAGTACTGGGAGAGAGGGAATGCTGTTCTCTGCTCTGCTCTCTACCAGAAAGCGCTGGCAGGTTCTCTGACAGTGAACATGTGGTGAGGCTATGCCACTGCCCCAGGCAGACAGCCTTGCAGGCAGGATTCAAAATTCATCTGGCTGGCATTTCCCCAGGGGGCACCTGCTGCTCCTGAAGGCTCTTGGACTTGCCTCGTCCTGTCTGTGAAGTTTCCGGCCATCAGTATCCACACCTGCTCAGTGAATACACTGCAACTAATTTACAGTTTCTTCCCTGATTGATTAGTTTGGAATGAGAGACAAATCATGAAACCCCAGGCTTTTTACTGATAATTTGCAAATGGGGAAAATGGTTCAAGTCTTGGTATTGATCATTAGTTACATCCACTTCCCCACAATTATACAAAACGTGGCATTTGTTGCTTGGATTGTGCAGGTTAAAGCCACATCTAGGAAGAAAATATGCCTCCCTGTGGCTCACTGCAAAGCATCTTCTCTTCTACAAAACAACTGCAGGAGCAGGAAAGAAAAAGAAGCTATGTGCTGCCTTAAAAATATGTTTGTGGTCCTGTGGAGAACAGAAAGGTCTTCATTCGTTAGCTGCAAGAAAAAAGGTTTAGGTCCAGGACAGCATGGTAATTCAAGCCTTAAAAGCATAGACTGGAATTTGTTGAATCTTCCAAGTTAATACACAAACAGCCAGGCCAGAGTAAAAAGATTTACAAAGCTAAAAAGCATTTCTGGCTTAATAAAAGCTAGTTAATAAAGTTGGGAACTGAATATCCATCCTGCCCATCCCTCTGTCTGAAAGAACCACACAGGCCCTGTCTGTGTCCATGTATGTCTCCAGGGCCCCTCCAGGTGTGAAAGCCTCTCCCATCTCCCCCACTGCTTCTGGCATGATGTGCCGTGAGTCTGCCTGACCCGAAAAACTGCTCCTTGCTTTGCATATCCAAAATTAATGCAGCAAGGACCATATGCTAAAACATTCTAACCAGGCAAGATACCTTACAAAGATAAAACCTGAAGATTTTACCCTTCATTAACGCCATCATGGTTTGTTCAAAAGTTGGAATTATTTAAAACCTGATGTATATTAATCCAAAGTAATTCGAAATGGATGGTTCGCTTAGCAGCTTTTCTCTGTGATGAAGCCCTTGCTAAATCCAAAATAGCCTTTATTTTATTCTAGTAATAACAACCAAACCAGATGCTTTAGCCTACATTTCATATTTGAAGGTACTACTGATGTAAAAATAATACCCTGTAGGATGGTCCTGCATGGTGCAGTCTATGCCTTGAAGAGACAAGAAAAAAGGAATAGCCTGACAAAGAAGTATCACCTTTATTATATAGCTGAGGAACAGAGGCACTGAATGATTAGCTGTCTTGCTCATAATACCATTGGAAGGCTGTAGCCAGACCTAACAGGGTCTGGTTTTGCCAGACAATATGTTCTCACTACACTGCCATCTTTCTTCGCTGATGTAAATGGCTTATTTTAAAAGTAGATTTTCATTGGCATCAGCTTGGTTAAAGACACCCAATTTCTCATGGCTGAATCACACATTAAAGCTGAATAACCCTTATTCTTCTGCTGCAGATGACTGCTGTGGACAGCTGTAGTTATAGGCACTAAAATACTACCAAAAAAGTAATATATTAATTTTAGCAAAAAGAAAAGATCTTATTATCCTTAACTCTGTCTTATACTGTCAAGTGACAGGTATGTGATTCTGTACAATATTGCCATAAAAAGCCCAAGATTTAAAGCACCAGTAATATCCCTGACATACATTGGAGATATAATAACCTGGGGCACACTGTTCAAAATCCATCTGATTTCAGGTGACCACAGCCAGAAGTGTTCACTGTGTAAAGAGATTGCTGTATGTTGTATCTATTGGTGTTTTCCCTTTGCTGAGGAATTTTTGTTCACTGGTCATTTCTCTCACTGCATGCTCAATTTAATGGACCAGAATCCCCATGATAACAAACTACAACAGGGTAAAGTTTCCTCTGGGCCAGCTGCTTTGTTTACATAACATGATAACTTCTCTAGCACTTATGTGTTTATAAGAATGTGTAATTGGAAGTGTAACATTAGATGCAGGGATAGTAAATAAAGTAATGGTGTACTAGTTACTGTCTTTTTGCCTAAGTTTCACCTGGGCTTCTAAATTTTGATGTAACTAAATAGAGAGCAAGACAAAAAAAACGTGAATCACTTGAGACTTCTGAGCAGCTGTTAAGGAAAGGAGTGATGACTGGCCCTAAACATGAAGCAATGGAAGAGGGCCTGATGCTACAGGTGGTCTGTGTTCCTACAAAGCATCATAAAGAGTAAAGCAGCCGTGTCTCTGCAGTCCCCATTGGAGCTGATCTGGAAATACACATCATCAGGCCTGATTGTGTGTTGCAGACTGAGTTTTTCTGCCTGGAGAATGGCTCTCCCAGGGATTTCCAATTCTCTAAAGCCCTTCCACACAAGTCCATGCATTATTGTCGCTCTCCTGAGGACTGAGAGCCAAACCATTGGTGGCACCAAAGATGGTTTCAAGATTCTGTTGCTTTCCTTGGCACTAAATTTTCCTCCTGTGCTTTTGCCCTCAATGTGCTCAGGAGCTGCAGGATCTGTATTCAGGGCTGATGCCTCCCACTTGACTGGCAGCAGGTGAGCACAGAAAAGGGCTCTTCTCTTCCTATTTTTACCCAATCTTTATTTTCTCACATTAGTGAGCTACTTTATTTGTGAAATAAAATTAGTGGCCCAGGTGCAATCTATTCCAAGTTTTTCCCAGAAAGCAAATTTTGGCAGCACCTAATCTGAATGTTGGGCATTCTGCTAACCAGTTATCAGCTTCTAGTCCTCACCAGGAGGAGCTGAGCCACTGCTGTCTTGTAATACATTGCTTCCATATTCACTAGAGAGCCCAGTCAAGCAAAAAGGCATTTCTTTATCTCAGAGAGAATACATCTATGGATTCACCAAAAAGACACAAATGAGAGATAAAGCAAATGTGGGGAGGACTAAGACAAGGGAAGATGACAGAAGAATTCATCATTTCTTCCACTTTCCAAGCAGCTCTGAGAGCCAGCTGTGACCTCTTTGCAGCACTCATCACACTGCAAACAGTGATGTGTTTTAAAATATTATTCAGGCAAGAAAGGGTGTTCTATTATTGCTCTAACTTTCCCAGCCCAATCTACCTTTTGCAGCAGACATCTCTGCTTTCATAAAACTGCTTTTCTTTTTCCTCTCTTAGTTGTCACAATTGTGCATAAATCTTTATCACAGAAGTTTTCTACTCTAGTGAGACCACTTTCTGCAATTTAAAGAGCTGAGAAACACATTACATTGTTAGTCAAAAGGGCAGGAGATAAAAGGTTTGAGATTTCTAACTTAATTTGAGATATTCTGTGCTTGTGTTGTGTGATAATGTTAAAAGTAAAGTGTGGGTGGACACTGATTTTATAACGTCTGAACTTCTCAGGGCCTCTTCCCAACAACACTGCAATAATTCATTTACTATACAAGCTACCATGCAGGGAATGACATTATGTTCCAAATCTGTGGAAGAAAACCATGACAGAACTAGTAAGGAAATGTTTTCCTCTGAGTGTGTCAAGGATTGAAGGCCAATTGATTTTTTGGAGGAGTCACAGCAATATGTATCTCCTCAGCATCTTGAAATCCAGGTCCTATTACACTTTTTCTTTGTAACTGTGGCAAACAATCTGCTTTCATGGTTTCCAGAACATTGTTCTCCTATTGCAAGTCAGGTTGCTTCATTATTTCTAATGGGGAAAAAATGTTTTGTGGGGAGTCAGGCAACTGGAGAAAGATCAGAGGGCAGCACTTCTTTAAGTAGGTACAACATAAAAAACAACATAAGTGTTCAGATTTACAGAAAGCTGGATTTTTAGACTAATATCCACATTTGGAAAGGGACACAGTGTTCTTGTAGTGGGAGGGTAATGCAGCTTCTTACAAGGTAATGAAGTAAAAACAAAAACCTATATCAAAGTTTCTTTTCTTCACATTTAATTTGTGTTCCCACGGTACTTGAGTCCTTCCTTTTGTGATACACCATCATGCTTGAGCCAAAGCTGTAGTATCCCATCTCTGCTGGGATAAAGCTAAGGCAGGCTTTCAAGCTAGAAATTCCTGAATTTTCTCCATGGGTAGTTTGCCATATGCCTTTGTTGCCTGATGCCATTTTAGATCAGACTGACAGAAGAGAGTGTGTGTGAATTTTAATTGTAGCTAAACCAGGAAATCCCCTCCTCACTCCTTCAGTGGCCATGTGTGCTGGATGAGTGCACTCTGCATTTCAGTGCCTTCTGAAAGGGTGCAAGTTCAAGGTTATACTTTCTGTGATCCATTTGTTCTTTAAATATTTTCCTCTTTTCCAGCTAGGTGGCATGCCAGAGCCCATAAACCTCTTAATATTCTAGCTTTACCACACAGCTTTTACAAACAAGGTCATAGAGAACAGAAGGAAAACATATAATTAATAATTATCAAGACTTACTGCTGTGTGGGCTTCAAGTCCCTGCTCAGAAATTAGAACCAAATTATTCCAGGCTTTAAAAAAGGCAGTTAAGATATCCAGCATACCTAAATTATCTCCTCTGAGAGACTACACCAGCTCCATTAGCTCCCTGCATGCATTTTGCTCCATGCAAACACGTACCACATGCTTTAAATCACAGCAGCTGGTTCCTCCCATTGCACTTGCCTCATTCCCCGCACTCCCTGAAATGCCTTTCCTGTTCCCCTTGCCTTGTCTCCTTCACCCCAGCCCCCTGCTAATGCCAGCTGATCTGGAACAGCCACACAGATTATTTAGCAAAGCAGGGAAAGAAAGGGAAAATATTTCAAATATTTTTGAAATAGCTGCAAAAATAAATGGTGCAATCCAAGCCCCTTTAGGAGTCCTCCAGGTTTGTTTCAGTCGGTGAAATGAGAGGGAACTACAAGGAAGGCTAACCCTTACCCATGATACTTCTAAGCAACTTGATTTAAACAGGATATGGTGGCACTCCTTACCAAGACCTGAAAGTTATCCAGGGAATTATTAAGGATGCATAGATTTTAAGATAAGGAGGCACAAGTTTGTTACCTAATCTGACTGCATAATCGTGGATATTGAATTTGTCTCATGTTCACCCAGGTTATCCAGCTGTTTATTATTACGTAAAGAATTCTTTTCTAGGCAAAAGAGTTTATATAACAATCTAGGACTTGCTCATTTACCGCTGAATTTCCAGAAGGAAATTTACTTTGGGTTTGGAAATGTGAAATGTTGAGTATACATCCCCAGAAGCACATTTGTAAGGGGTGGGCCAACACTCTCCTAGAAAAGCTCTCCCTAAGAAGTCTGTTCTCTTCTTGGAAAGTAGCCCCTCTGTTTCAGATTTTATATATTCCCTCATCAAACATTGTACATGTCCTTTGCTCAGAGAAAAGGTCTGTGGTTAGTCAAACAGTACTTCAAAGGCATCTATTTTCTCCTAGTAAAATAATAAATTATTGACTCGTAGATAGTGATATAAACATCTTCACCTAGAAAATAATTACTTAAGTTCTTCTGACAAATAATAGAAGGAAATCAGTTTAAGAGCATTTATTCCATAAATAGAAAGTAAGATTGTATCCAAATATCTGTCATGAAACAAAATGTTTCTGCAACTCAAATCCATTTGTTAATTGTCTCCTCTGTGCCTGGAATGCAGCTGTTAAAGTAATTTCTGAAGTAGCATCTATGTCACTGACAGACATCTGTGCAGAATCGGTGATGTGCAGAGAATACTCTATTTATAGAGAGGCAATCATGCCTTTCTCCTCTTCCCTCCTCCCACCCACAGCTCTTTGCAGTCATATCAGGGGAGTCCCAATCATGGTATTAATTTCTTCTCAGCTGAAATGTACCCATAAAGTTTAGTCAAGAACAAATGAGTAAAGGAAAGTGAAGATCATTTTTCTTGTGCTGAAAAATATTTTTAGATACCAACCATAGAGATTTCTTAATATTAGAAAAGGGTGGGATTTGCTGAAATAGAATGAACATAAAAATAACCTTTTACAAATAGTACAGCATGTATTATTTATCCTAGCAGTCTTTGAGTAAAGGCCGAAAGCAAAATATTTGACTTTGAAGATGAAAAAAAAAAAGAGGTGGCAACTATCACAAAACCTTTTTTATTTTCTTTATTAATTCTTTTATTGAAATATAGCCGCTACCTAAAACAATCCTGCTGGAGAAAAAGAAAATAAAAGAGCTTTAGTTCTTTTCAAATGCTCATAGAAGAAAGGACAAACTTCTGTACAATGTTTCATAGATGAAAAACATTTTATGAAGAGACCAGTTCTATTTAATTTTCTATGGCTTTCTATGGAGTTAGGATGCTCTCATTCCACAGCAAGCACACTGTATCATAAACTTATCACAGTAGTTCTCATGTTCCTGCCCCAGAATAACTGAATTTGATTGAATGCTCCCTAGGAAGAGGAATAGGAAGGTTCTTGAGACACTTTGTGATGAAACACATACTAATTATAGTATTATTTAAGAGTAAAACATTTCCAAATGTACTTTATTTTACAGTGTGAGGGGCTATTCAAATATTAAAGAAAATACATTATTCACCTACAAAGAAAAGGAGTTATTACTCTAAAATGAAACATACACAGCAGGGCAGAAAACTCCAACATGACATAGTTGTGAATGTGAAGGCATTCTAGCTAGTAATTGTTGTTTCCAGGAATTCTGTGTTTGACAGCAGGCTTTATATGGGCACAGTTTAAGTAAAACAAAACCAAGCAAAACTCCTATGAAATGCCTTCAACACCAAAAAAAATGACTACACAGGTCCAATGTGAAGGAAATATATGGATTTTGTGCTTACTTTTGTCTTCAGAATTTTATTTTTGCTTAATTGTCTGCATTACATAAAATAAGACAATTACATATGCTGGCTTGTGCATCTCTGCTCAGAATAGCAAAGGATCTTATGATGACTTTGAGGAAGTTGGGTCAACCTGGGGTTTCATGGCTTTGCTGAGTCTCAGCAAAGGACATTGCACAAAATTAGCCAATTGTTTCATTATTCAACAATTTAATTTATGTCAGTATTGGCTCCAAATTCTATTAGAAATACTTCTAAATGAAATGAGGTACTTGCAAAGATCAAGAGATAGAATTGTTATTTGTGAATATCTATTCTGCAAAATATCTTAGTTCAGTTCCTGTGAAGGTTAGAATTAGCTGTAGGCCTATGAACCGGAATGAGGATCCTCCACAAGTAGCTGAATATTTTTCTGCAGCACAAGTGGGGTTATCTGTTGGGTTTTCCTGGCCTAAGAGAGATATCAAAACACTTAAAAATACTCTGCATTGCCATTCAAACTCTGCTGAAAGGCAGTACTGCAGCTGCCTGTTCTGTAGACTCATTTCATGTTATTCATGTCAAAAGTTTTTTCAAATCTCATGCAGTCAGGCTTGTTTCTGCTTCTGACTGAGGCCAGGCTGGAGAGGGCTCTGGGCAGCCTGACCTAGTGGGGGGCATCCCTGGGGAGGGGGTGTGGCACTAGGTGATCTTTAAGGTCCCTTCCAACCCAAATCAATCTATGACTCCATGACCAGCAAAACTAGGCTTGCATTGCTAATCCCACCAAGGTCCTGTATAAACCCTCAAAAAGAGAGCAATTCAGTTTTTCAAACCTGATAAACCATCCAGCACACTGATGTGTTTTTCCCCCAAGCTAAACTATCCAAGAGCCCAGTGTGACTTGACTTTGACATGATACAGTCTACGTACTAAGACAAATTTAGGCACAACTTTTGAAAGTCTGAAGAGAAACCCTGGCAAGTGTTCACAATTACTGCTGCTCATGGGAGAGAAAACCAGAGTCTAACTAGATATCAGCTTATTTAAAAACCCACATTGCAGAGCACATCACAGAGACAGTCCTGAGTCCCAAAGCAGCACTGCCCCAGCAGAAAGAATGCCAGGAAAACATTTAGCATAGAACAGCTTGAGGCTAAACTTTGTGTTAATTTGCTTGCCTACCTCAATCTTTTCCTTTTACTGAAGGCTTTTACAACCACTGCATTTGTCAGTGTCAGACACGGGTAAAGTGCACAGCAGTCAGGACAGAGATTAGTGGAAAACTGGCCAAGGGTTGCTCCCTCCATTCAGTCAAGTCCTTGTGTCTTGAAGCATGACAGCTTAAATTTTTTAAAGCAGTTATGTAAAATTGAGACTGCATTTGTGTCCCCTGCAGCAGCAGGTCACTCTGCCCTCTGCCCTGGCCAGGAAGGCTCATCTTCCTGGCAGGGAGCAGAGAGAACATCATTTAAATTAACTCCTTGGCTGCCCATGGAGAACTATTCCACAGCAGGCTGGGAAAGTGCCTCACCACTTCTGAAGGCAAAACCACCCGCTCATGATGGAGGACAGAAGATCGAGTTTAATGCACTGTCCGTGTGTGTGGTGCTCTCTGGGTTCCATGTCTTTCCTCCTAAATGATGAGGCCACAGGTATACTTGAGAGCCAGGGGACAGATAGATGAATTTGCTGTCATCCTTTTTTTTTTAGCTTGTGTCAATTTTACTTTATTTTGCCAACAACCCTAAGAAGGAGTTTACTTGCTGACCTTTCTTAGATGTGTTGTTACATGTCTGAAAATCAATTTCTAGACTTATCTGTTGTCTTTTTTTTTTCCCCTCCCCTGTAGCACTTTGAAATGTGTGGGCTGGGGAGAGATCAGTGATATTGGTTTTCTGGAATGACACAAAAGTAACAGGGACACAATTTATGACTCAGCTCATTCATGGTAGATTATATGCTCTTGAGATACTCGATGATTTATAGCTGATGTAAATTGTGATACTTACTGTGCCATTAGCAAAGCCATTATCTTTGTCGTGAAAACTTAGAATCAATATATGTCAGCAGAGACAGAAACAGTATTGTGAGCTTGCTGATAAAAATGGGTTTGTGGAGAAGCATTCTAGGATTCCATTTGACATGGGCCTTTCAGAATTCTGAGAATAGCAATTTTACTAATGAAAACCCTGAATTCAGGTAGCTATGTCCTTTGCCATTATTAGGTGAGTGGTAATGGCCAGAGTGCATTAGCAGCCTCTCTCAAAAAAGAATTTTGCAAGTCACAGCTAGGAAAAACTAGCCTGTAACATGATGCTGCCAGCCATTTTCTAGATAATAACTAATAATATGTTGAAATACTACTTTTTATCATGAAAATTAATTCCCAGATTAATTATTTTATTCTGTAATTGAAGAAAATGCATTTTTGGAGAAATGCAGTACTAATTAGAGCCTCTCACCAAAGAAGAGGATCAGCACCATAAATTTAGGCTACTGAGAACAGGCTGGGTGTCATACCGGACCTACAAGGCAAACATCTGAGCTAGAGCTATAGTGAGCAAGCCACTGACTACAGTCAGTTCACAATAAATAGTCACACGAAGTCAGTTTAAAAATCATTGTTCTTCAAATGACAGTTCTGAAGATTTACTTCACTAAATATGCCATCTTCTAAGATTGTTCACTGTGTTTTTTCAGGAACTACTATTTGTACAGGAGAACAGCTGAAGGAACCACCTGCCCTTTCTCAAAGATGTTGCTGAGGTCTCGGGTTGAACTGCTTTCAGAGCTCTGGAGCATTGGATGTAGCACTCTAGTCTAGCTCACTCTGGAAACAATTATCAACCATGAAATGCTGATAACTGTTTCTCTCTCACAAAAGGTGCTCACATTTCTCACTTGTAATTTGATATGAACAGCATTTACCATGCAATGACTCAGGATTTTCCATAAGGCTCTTAATAGCTTCACAGTCATTATGTTTGGCCCCTGCATCAGTTCCTTCCCCCACCTCTTGCATGGCTGGCTCACCACATCAAACAAACCCCAAAGTGCTCTTGTGTCTACCCTTGCATCTCAGATGTTCTCAACATCCCCATTCCTAGAGAGGTCAACCAAAATACTTGCTTTTATTGTGGTCTCTAATCCACCATCTTCTAGTTTCACACATTGTTGCTATTATAGGATTAACACTGCCAGAGAATTGCAGAGTATTCCAGGTTTAAAGAGAACTCTGCCAGTCTCCAGCCCAATACCCACTAAAAGCAGGACCAGCTAGAGCAGGTTGCCTAGATTGCCTCCTGTTGAATTTGAAGGTTTCCTCAGATGGAGACTCCACAACCTCCATAGGCATTTTTGTCATTGTTTGACCTTCCTCACACTGAAGATTCTTTTCCTACTGTTTTTTGGTGTTTTTTTTTTAATTTTCCTTATTCCTATTTCTGTCTGTTGCCTCTTTTAAATGCGCTCCTGTGAGCAGAGTTTGGGTCTGTCTTCTCTACTCCCTCCCATTAAATAGCTGTGGACAGCAATAAACTCTTCCCTTTGCCTTGTCTTCTGCTGAAAAAAGCAGTCCCCATGGTCTTTATATCATGTACTCCAGCCCCATGAACATTTTGGGGACTGGAGCTGAACTTGCCCAGAAGTTCCATATCTTCCTTGTCATTGGGAGCCCAAAACTGGATTCAGAACTTTCAGCACAACCTCATAAATGCCAAATACATGGGAATAGTCATTTCCTTGGACTCCCTGGGTATGGATTTGCTAAAACTCTGGCTGCCTTTGCCACAGGGATACACTGCTCATTGATATTTAACTTGTAGCACCAAATTGATAGCTCTCTTTTTGCAAGGTTGCCTCCTCATCACTTAGTCCCTGGCCCAGATAATTGCAGGGATTCTCCCTTTCCCAGGTGCATGTTTTGAACTTCCCTTTGCTGAACTTCATGAAGGTCCAGTCAATGCATTGCTGCAGTCTAGCAAGATCTCCCTCTTCACAACTTGGCATCAGCTATGAATTTTCTGGGTAATGCACACTTTCCTATCATCCAGGTAATTTAAAGACATAAAAGGGTCCTGTCCCACATATGAATCCCTGAAGATTATCACGGTGGCCATCAACCAGATGCACATTGTACTATTGGTTAAAATCCTTTAAGACACATAGTCCAGGCAATTATCCATTCACCTTATTGCTTATTGTCCGCTTAGCCAGGCACACCTCACCGACTTGGCTATCAAGATACTGTTAGAAACCACACCAAAGTCTTTGCTAAAGTCAAAATATACAGCATCCACCACTGTCTCCTCACTGTGAGTCATCTGTCTCGTCAGGGAAGGCAATCACTTTCATCAGGCACAGGATGCTGCTGGTAACTCCATGCAGGCTGTTTCCAATCACCCATTTGACATTCATGCACTGGGACAGGACCTCCAAGAGGACTTGCTCCATAAACTTTGTCATGCCCTTGCAAAGCTGCTACAGAGCAGCCACATGGTGATGTTGGCCCACTCCTCTGGTGCTCCTAGAGACCCATCTGGACCATCTGGCTTCTACATGCCCAAGTTGCTTGAGTGCTCCCTTGCACTCCTTGTCTTCCTCTCCTCTGGGTATTGCCACAGAGGAGACTGCAACCAGCCTCAGGAGCAGGGGAGTCTGAAGGCAGTCTTGCACAGCAAAAAAGGCAAAAAGGCACTGACTGCCTCCACCTTTTCCGTGTCCTTTGTCCCTCAATCTCCAGCTGTTCTTAGCAGCAGGCTCAAAATTTCTTTAGTTTTCCTTTTTCAGTTTTGTTATAGAAGCCCTTCTTCTTGTCCTTCACCTCCCTTGCTAATTTAAACTCCAGCTGGTTTTCTGGTATCTCTCTGTTTTCTTATATTACAGTATATTAAATAAATTCATCCTATTGGTACTAAGAAAAACTCTGAGGAAGAACTCGCTGGAGCCATTCACACAAGGGAAATAGCCAAATGCATCTAAATATTTCAAGACTAGGAAGCAGAAACCAGATGGAAAGGGACAATTTCCAGATGTCAGCCGTCCATGGAAGATTTCAAATCCTCAAAGAAAATAGCTCATAGAAAATTCATTTATAAGAGACATCAGAGAAAGTAAAATCGTTGTTCTCTTCTGTTACTGTGCAGCTCAAATGCTTTCCCAAACTTTTGTGTTATATTTTTAATTCTCAGTGCACACAAATTACCAATTGTATTTTTACATTCTGTCAGCACATTATATCTATTTTCACTAAGAAAACTTTTGGGGTTTTTTCCCATGGCACATTAAGATAAGCAATTAATTAAGCTGCCCAGAATTGAATGAAGATGATTGGAAGTGCTACCACTTCTGTCAAGTATGAAACATCATTGTTTGGAAAGATATAAGACAGCTCTAAAGAAAAAAAAAAAATCCATGATTGAGCACATACTCAAGGGACAAAGCACTGTGTCCTTCAAATCCTTGCTCTCTCAGGACTTCCTAGGAGAATCTTGGTGCAAACAAAATTTTGGAAAACAGTAGAAGTGCCCTCTTAGTCTTCACAATGAAAGACTACAGTATTTTCGACATGCAAATATTAAAACCCTAGAAGATGAAATGTGTTTTCAATCTTTAAAGATTTTAGTTTGCTGCCAGGTATTAATTTTCATATTTCATGTGAACTATGCTGTTACTCATAGAGGGTTCAACACATTCACTGTCTTTGCTATGAATAATTTTTGACATTTTCTCATTAATTATATCAGGTATGAAAATAACAGAAAGAGAAAACAGTGACTATCAAAGGAAGACTGGACTCTTGCCTTTTTTTCAAGTGACTTTCCAGACTGAGGTTGTCATTGTAGTGCTAAGGGTAGAGTTCTTATCAGCTGTCTTGCCAAAATTAGCTCCTCTTCCCTTTGATGGCAAATGTTTTCTCTCTTTTTCTTTTGAACTTTTTGCAATGATGCATAAGGAAAGTGTTCCAGTTTTGCTTCATTTTCCACAAAAAAAAGCACACACCTAGTCACACATCTGCTGCTTGGTATATTAATGCCCAGAGCCAGCCTGGCTCCTCCTTTAGTCCCTGCCTTCAGGCACATTTCTCTTTCCATGGCAGGGATCTCAGGCAGCAGGTCTTCAGCTGTGTTACAGCTTAAAATGGCAAAAGGTACATTGCTGTGAAACTGTCCATTTGTACATCCCCTCTTGCACAGCTGTACATTGCCCCTGTGAAATGCTTCTCTGGGATGACTATTACCTTCTTGATTTCTTACATCGTGCATGTTTTTCTAGCTCCTGAAGCCTCTTTCCTCATCAGCTTGAGAATCACCTTTCTGTTTCTCATTTTGTGTGTTATTTTGGCTTATGCCCTCTTGCATTTAAACATTTAAGAGCTCTATCACAGTTTCACATTTCTGTTTTATCACACTTGAACCGTACTTCTTACATGTTGTCTGGACACAGGGAGCAGGGCTCTTCCAGTTCCTGCACTACATAATTACAGTTAGTTAATTCCTGCAAGAATTATCTGGAAATTATTGCTATGTTCACATATACCAAAGCCAGCTCTTTTTGGGAGTAAATAGTTGCTAGTTCCTTCTAAATAGTTGTATTTGTTGGTGATATCCACCCTCTGCACCAGCAGAATCAAGAAAGTCGTAGGCAGTCTTCATGTATCCTTTGAAATCCTGGGAAATTTAACTTTGATGAGGAGACATTCAGTGTTCTTGTTCTTTCTTTTGGAGCCTCTCCCACTGTCCTCTTGACACCAAGGACATTTCCCTCAGTCACCCCAAGAGAAGGACCTGTCACCTTCAATTCCACCTCATCTGTCTTTGTTTCCTGAGCTGTCACCTAGTAGAACAGAAGCCCAACAAACTGATCTAAAAATGCCTTAAAATGAAGCTTTTCTATCAAACCCACATCAGCCATTATGGAAACCAATATTTTCATGTGTGAAATCATCTCTCTCCAGATAAAGCATCCCTTGGGCACTCCTTTGTCCTCAAAGCTGGTCAGGACTTCGGTGCTTTGGTGCTGCCACATCTGCTGCTGGTGATCTGGATGTGGTGCAGGGCTGGGAGAAGGGGAATAGTGTGCCTGTGGTCTCCATGCTGGTGTAGGTCTTCCCTCACCCAAGTTAAGGATTCCTCTTTTGGACTTCCTTTGCTTTTGGCAATGTAAACCCTTGGATAACTTTGCAAACACCAGTTGACTAAAAGTTAGGCTCTGAAAAGTTTGACGCTGGGAAAAGGTTGAAAAAACTAGTTAGGGAACCAGTATTATTGACAGAAAGATATAGCTAAATTTTGACCTAAATTTCTCCATCTGGCACATAACAGAGCAAAAATGGTGTGTGCAGGGACAGCTCTGGGTTCTGGACAGTAGGCACCAAATACTCTTTCACCTATAAAAGGAGGCAGAGAGCAAGGCAGCACATAAAGTCTCACATCTTTCAAGATTTCTGTGGTCCTTTGCTCACAGGGCTGAAGTGAGTGCTTGCAGTGCCTGAAGGCCCTTTGATCATCTGGTGACCATGGGGAAGCCTCTCTGTGTCTGCTCTGTGGTGAGGGGCCCTGCTTGCCTTGGTGCTGTGTGAGTGGGCTGTGCTGCTGGGTGAGCACAAGGCAGGGTAAAACAGCAGCCAAGCCTCAGGCCTCCAGCTGGGAAATGCAGAATATGGCTGCTGGGGCAGCGAAAATGTTGCTGGTGCTTTGCTTAAGGGTCCTGATATGCACACCACCAGGGAGAGGGTGTAGGTAGGAGGAGGTTGTTGACCATCCAAAAGCCTTTAGAAGTGACAAGTGGCAAATTCCCTCTACACAGATACAGTTCTCTTTTGTGAGGAATGGTGCAGGGTCAGCCCCAGTTTTAGCCAGACACCAATTGCTTCTAGTGACACAGAAAGTTGGCCTTTTGCAGAAGTGCAACTCCACGCTCCTTTCCTTGGCTGTGCCTGCACAGCTCCATTCTAAAGATGTCACTCGAGGGTTGCTTTGCAGCTGTAAGTACAGAAGGAACAAGAAAAGAACATCAGACCCTGAAATTTAGGGGAACATTGCAGCAGAGTAGCTAATCCCACTTGAAAGGATGGACTCATGTCCAATTACACTTTTTTTTTTTCCAATCCACTGGGAAAGCCATTATACTGATGGCAGTCAGATTGGTGCAGCCATGGCAATCGTGAAAGCATTTAGGATATCTTTGATTAAATGACCTAGTGGACAAAGACTGAAATTGCTTCTCTAGGAAAACCCTAGCATGGATAGTTTTTTAATTAAAATGAGCTAATATGAGATTTTTACTTGTAAAATCACATGAAAGGGAGAAAACAAAAGTGAGTGGTACGAGAAAGGGAAAATGTCCCTTTGTTTTCTCTACTGACTGATTATAACCATACTGTTTTAAAAATCCCTTTGCTTCCCTGTGTAATCAGGTTGATGAAAATCCTCTAAAGAAATAAAACAGCTGCACAGACCTCAAAAATCGCATTCTTCTCTACTGCATGTGCATTGTATTCTTTTCAACAGCTTTGTTTCCAAATTATTCTTTTGCCTTCATTGCCTCTGAAAGTCTATTACTGGATTTATTAAAAGAAAGCTGAATAAGCATGCTGAATACAGACACAGTGATTGCCTCAACACACATTGCTCATGCAAGGACTTCTATGCAAGCAGGTTTAAGCTGCTGGCTGTCACTGAACTGAGGCAGAACAAAGGAAAACCCAGCTGAAAGAATGAGATTATTCACTAAAGGAAGGTTCCATATTTTACCCTTCTATCATACACTGAAGAGCTAAAATAATTATTAAGCTGAAGTCAGACCGTGACATTTTACTTCAGCCCAGGCTAGGACGAGAATTGTACCTATCTTGTCTCTAAAATGACCTGACACCTTTCCCCTGTCTGAGGCTGGGATGAGGCTGTGCTGCCACATGCTGCTGCAAGCTGTGCCTCCAAGGGAATTAGCTCATCTGGGGTGACTTGGGAAGGGGGCACCCTGCTTGCTTCCCACTCCTGCTTGGTGGTGATTTGCCTGGCTGTAGGAGGGAGCAGGAATAAGGAGAGGCTGGTGTGCAGAGCACACCTCACACATTCACACCCATGCACGGGAGGGAGGGGAGTGCATGAACCCCGGCAGGAGCCCTGCATGAATGCATGCACCCTGGCAGCTGGGGAGGTGGCACACCAGTCCTGCCACTCTGCCAGGGCTTTAACAGGCCTCTCTGGGCCAAGTCCCTTCCTCCTCTCCATTCCATCAGGTTTTTCACAGGTAGGCTTCCCTAAGGAGGCAGGAGGTTTAACTGAATGGGGCTGTTCCTGACCCAGTAAAAAGATGCATTGTCCCCACTGCTATAGTGGGAAGTGCTGGTGGAGCCACTGGTGACTCCCCAGGGAAGGGCTTGAGTCACCATCACTGGAGGTATTTAAAAGACTTGTGGATGCACCATATAGGAATATGGTTTAGTGGTGGACTTGGCAGTGTAAAATCCTTTTGCAGCCTAAAGGTTTCTGTGATTCCTCTCTGGGCAGCAGCGGGGTGCCCTGTTTCCTACCAAGCCCTCCTTCTGTGCTGCACTCCCCACAGCGGTGATTTTGTTCCTCGCTCAGCCCATCCAGCGATTTGAGTCATCTCAAAACAAAGGGAAAGACACAGCTGCAGGCAGAGGCAATTCTGCAGGGCTGTAACATTGCTGGAGTTTGCACAAGCAAGATGCAAGTCCTTTTATTACTGGTCTCAGTCAGCATGATAGCTCCAGTCTTCCCACATTTTTGATTTGTCCAGGAAAGGTACTTTAATTTCTTGGTCAGGACAATAGATTTGTTTGTTGTGTCAGGCAGTACCATTTTAATGCAAGTTACACAGACTTTTTCTTGCTGAGCAGCTTTATGTGGCCATGGTGAACCACCCACCTCCTCCCCAGCCACCCTGCAGCCCAACAGCAGTGACCTTGCCACAGGCACCTACAGCTTCCCCTGTCACTCCAGTAACACAAAACTTTTCTGACACGTCACAGAGACCAAGACATTTAGGAGAGACAAAAAAAAAATTCATGGAGACAAAAATATTTATGACCTCAGTGTCATAAATAAACCTACACTTTGATAGAACATATCAAGTTTATTTCAATGATTAATAGAACCATATGTGGAAAAGGCAAGTTGAAAAAGCTACTTTGCAATTCTGAAACAGTGATTCAAGTCACTCTTCAAAAGTTTAAAAATATGAAAGTGGAGTATCTGCTAAACAAGAGCAAATAGAGTAAGTCCTATGCAGATGACTGAGGACAGGGCAGATTCTGTAAATACCAGAGGCTAGAAATTTATTTCTGTCTAGAAGAAAATGTGTGTCTGAAATAGTTTTAAATCAGTAAACTTTATGTGCTATTATCTAGATGGAGTAAAATGCTGGCCTCATAGACATTAATCACTCAATGAACTCACTGAGGTCAGAGTTTTACCCTGAGTCTCAATTTTTTAAAAAATAATTCATATTTCTGACAGTTTTATATACACTCACATAGCACAGACTTACAGACTTCCTGCACTGTGCCCACATATATATAAAATCATTTATAGCAGTGATTGTACTAATGCTTTGTAAAATCTTTTACTGATTTACAACACTAAAGAGTTTCTAATTTCTCTTTATCATCCAGATGTTACTCCCTATTTTGCTCTCTTCTCTCCAGTGCAAACCAGCCAAGACCCATTCTAGCAGAATGACATGAAAGCACGTGTTGTCTGATGAAGAGCACCCTATTTTACAAAACACACAGATGTTTTTTGAGATGCAGTAGCACTGCATTTTTTTGCAGCACAGTCCTACAAAGGCACCTCTTTATTCATTGCAAATGCCATGATATGGGGTGTGGCTGATTCATACGATGTGTTCCTTGGCAGAAAGAACAAAAAAGATGTATAAAACTAGAAATCAGCGGCAGAACTGCAGCCTTTTTGGGTGTTCTAGACACCCAAGAGAAAGCAAATAGCCCCTCAAGCCCCAGGGCTGACTGGGGTGAACTCTCAGAAGGCATAGCACTGTGACCCCCACCAAAGGACTGAGCTGTAACACACACATGCCCCAGGAAGATACAAAGGCAGACAGGTCTCCTGCACTCAGGTTTTTCTCTCAGCAGAAATAATCTGTCAGGTTGTAAACCATTCCCCTAGCCCAGTCTAACAACTTATATCCTACAATAGCTTTTTATTTCTGATTGCATATCATGGCATAAACTCACGTTTGTGTTTCCCTAATTGTTGTATTTGAGAATGTAATTATTCTTCCTGGTTCTACCCAAATACTCTCTTAGTGTGAAGAGGATGTGACATCATATTTTTTTAGATTTCTATACTTAAATATCTGCTACTCACATTTCAGAAGAGGACTATGCATCATCCATATAAAACAACCCAACTGGTCATTGCTCACAGCAGAACTGGTATGTTAAATAAACTTTGTGGTAGAAGAAGTTTAGGATCCCTTTAGAAGCCTTTCCCCAAGCTTTGTTTATCAGTGTGGGCAGTAGTTACAGATGTGATAAAATTTTCAGAGACATGTATTATAATGTGCATCTCAGTTCACAACCACAGTTAATTTATGTAGCTGTGTATGTGTCTAACCTCATACATAAAAGTGTTCCAGCTTTGGTGCTTATGGATTATTAAAATTATATCATTATATCTCTTTCTTTGATCACAATTTAGTGTAACACGTTATCTCGATTCTCAGTAACTTCCAACTTTGATGTTATATTTAATAAAATATAATGCTGTGCTGAAGAATCCCTCGGGTATCTTTAATTTCTTTTCTTTTTTATTAATATATATTACACTGTAAATGGGATTAAATTGTCTGATTAGTGAAGCAGGCTCTCGCTGCAGCAGTTAAACCCTGAATTCCTCAGGGCGTTCTATAGATATTGTTAAAGCATCTTTCCAAGGTGCTGATAAACCCATGAGAATTAAGCCTAAGATTTCTCTTGGGCTG
Source organism: Nicator chloris (assembly GCA_013400495.1). Classification (NCBI taxonomy): domain Eukaryota; kingdom Metazoa; phylum Chordata; class Aves; order Passeriformes; family Pycnonotidae; genus Nicator; species Nicator chloris. The sequence continues at coordinate 41,454 of WAAE01026084.1, forward strand.
AGGCTGGTTTCACACTCTGACCCCAACCTTTGATTTGTTAATTCATCTTCGTGCACAGAAACCTTTGCTTTTGCCCTTAGAAATGTTGTACAGCTGCACTGTAAAGTAGGAGACAGAACTGATGCAGATTTTTGAAGACACCCTGCCACCCCAAACCCAAACCTGTGTGGACAGTGGCCCTCAAGGAGCTGCATTACCACAGAGCATCATCCAAAAGGTGCAGCAAGACCCATATCACCCATTGTCACCACCAGCAGAAATTGCTCCTTGATGCTCACAGGCATGGTGCTGCCTTGAAGTGGGCAGCACCACTGCTTATGGCCACCCAAGCTGCGTCAGGAAATTTGATCAGGCAGAGCCCAGGAAATGGAGTACTTAGCCCAAAAGAACCCAGCTGGTGATGCACATGGCCCTGGCACAGCCCCTGTGCCCCAACAGCCCTTGAACAAGTGCTCGGTCACGCTCACGAAGCGCATTGTGTGCTGAGCTGAAGTTCAAGTTCAGGCAGGGCACAAGGACTATCCTACCAAAAACTGCTCTGGAAAATGCTTAAAAGCAGCTGAAAAGCTGAGAGAGGCATGGACTTGGGGAAGAGGAGAAGAGGGAGGCTGACAGGCAGGATCTTTTCTCACTCATTCTTTCAGTGACTTCTGGTTGAGACAGCTCTGCCATCTGCCCTTCTGCAGCTTTTACAGCATCCAGCCCTCAGCCACAATAACTCACCAGGTGTTGACTTCAGTTGCCTCCAGCAGGGTAATGAGGGCAAGTGGAGCCTATACTCTGGCTGACTGCCTACACAAGTCTCTGGGAGAGGAGCTCCTTCTTAGCCTGGCAAGCAGTAAAAGTAGTCTTGAGAACCTGGGGCCACATCATTATGCTCTTTATTACATCTCATTAAGTCTATATATTATAGAAATAATACTGTAGAGTTGGACAGTGCCAAGCCAAGCAGGTTTTGCCATACCGCAAGCACAGGAAGATTCTCCATCACTTTGGCTTTATTTGCTAACGCAATTGTCTTTAAAACTGTCAATCAATGTACTATGCAAGTAGAAAAATTCAAATGTACAATAGACTGACCAGTAAATAAAAATCAGACAAAAAACACTTAAACACAAACAGCCTTTAAATCACTATAGTTCTGCCTCCTGAGTTGTCAGGCTTTTAACATTTCACTGACAGATACATGTGTATATATATATAAATATATATATAAAACATTGTTATGAGATATATTCCAAGCCTGTAATTGAATAATACTCTATGAAAAGTTATATGCAAATCCACCTGATTATTTTATAAATTATTCAATTAATTATTATATTCAATTATTCAATTAGTGACACGATAGTACCCCTACCTAAAGAATAGTGAAGTCCCCCTGCACAGGGCATGAGGCAGAGTTTTATAATTCAGATGAGTTTTTTGGTCCTTCAGTGTCCAGACCCAGCTTGGACATCATTTATTTACCTAAGCAGTTTACACAGATGAATAGCACAGCTGCCATTTCAGAGATCTAAGTCTTCGACAATACAGAAATATTCACAGTGTATAAACTGGTGTTTCAGCATTCCAGGCTTAAATTTTAAAAAAAAAGGGAAAAAAAAGAAAAAAAAAAACCAAACTAGATTAGATTAACTAGAATAGAATAGGTTTCCATATTTCTAGGACCTGAAGAAGGAGACATGGGACAGGTGTAGAGGCTGTTTCTTTATATCTACACAGTAGAAAAATATCTCCTCAGATTTACAAAAGTAAAAGGTTTCATTCATTGGTGACCCTTCTCCCCTTCCCCTCCTGGTCACTGAAGAAGAAGTAGATTACAGGGTCAACAGGAAGAAACATTTCACAATATTACTGATGATTAAGCAAAATAACAATTTTAAAGCTCTGGGAAAAGGATATATATGGTGAAGGATTTGTTTGCATAGATGTAATGAGTGAACCTGAGAGCAACACAGGAAGGCACTGCTGGCACAGACCCAGGAGGCACAATACAAAAACAAAGCACAGCCAGGTGGTCTGATAAAACAGAGACAATGGGCAGAGCCCTCACAAACCATCACTAATGTCTTGGTTGTCTTTGATGACAAAAGTTTTCAGAACTTGTTTAATTACCTTCTGCTTTGCTTTCCAAATGGTAGCTACGCAACTTATCCAAAGTGAACTGTAAATTGCATGATCAGCTCTTTGGTTTGAGGTAAAAAGAAGCAGGTGAGGCAGGCCAGGGTCCTTGTGTGGACACAGGCAAGACCTAAACCCCAGACCCTGAGAACCTGAGTCAACAGCAGGAATTTCCTGGATTAGGATATTACTGATGAAGGTAGCAGTCAGCAGCAAGGACTTCTGGCTTCCCCCTGGCAGTGTGTGGGTACCCTCTCAGCTGCCAGAATCAGGGTACAAAGTCTGGTCATGCCCTCTCTTCCTCTCCTAATGCATTGCCCTCAAAACACCAAACTCCCTACTCTCCCCCCACCCCAGAACCTGTCCCCTGCCTGCTGCAGGAGATGGCCCAGCAAGGATGAAAGAGTTTGCAGGGCTTCCTGTGGCATTGGAAATATGCACACCATCGTGCAGAAATCCCTGATATAAACATGAAAGACCTGAGCCTAAAAAGGAGCATGAAGAGTGACATTTAAGGCAAGAAACATCACACATTTTAGAAAAAATTCCTATCCAGTATAGAGAAACAGCTTCAAAATCACAAAATGACAGAATCTGTCCCACTGGAAAATAACCATGAGAGAGGAATTCTTGCAAATATATCTCTGATTTGAGAGATAAAATTAGAAAACCCAAAGTTGACTGTTGTGAAATTGTCTTTGTATATTCCAGTAATTTAGAAAATTCAGATAAGTGCTAGAGTTCATGTCCTTGTTTTTCTGAGAACAACAACCATATTGGTACTACCTTTAATTGGGCCAGAATGTCAACCCTGAACTTTGTGGTGGTGATACAAAGCAGCCAACATCAAGCCATGTCAGTGCTTGTATGAGCACAGAAACGAAGTCAGTACATATATAATTGCTAAGGAACTTTCTCATTAGCCAGCAAAGAGTATCCCTTTGCTAAAGACCCATACCTGCTTGTTTGAGGAAAAGCTCTACGGAAATACTGCCACCACTATTTATGTGAAAAATACTTCCAGGAAAAAAATTTAGTAGAGGCAATTCAAATGATAATCTGTAATCCATGGAACTCAGGAACTGAGCTGGTATGGAGGAAGGGCAAATGCTTTCCTCTTAAAGAAAACTTTAACTTCTTCAGGGAAAAAATGATAAAATAATGTTCTGGTCCTAAATCACAATATTTTGTTCCTAAAAAGTGGCAACGCCTTGAGGACAGGAATGTCTGCTTCCTGGAAGGTAATTTGAGGTCTTGTCGTTTTCCATAAATTATGCTTCCATTTTGTCCCCCTCCTGTCTAAAGACACACAGGAAAATAATCCAATTTGTTTCAGTTAGTTAGCTTCAGTAAACCTTCCTCCACCATGACTGTTGGACAATCATGGAATCATAGAATGATTTGGGTTGTAAGGGGCCTTAAAGATCACCTAATTCCAACCCCCTGCCATGAGCGAGGACACCTCCTTGCACTTGCACCAAGTTGCTCAGAGCTCCATCCAACATGGCCTTCAACATTTCCAGGGATGAGGCACCCATAACTTCTCTGGGCAGTCTGTTCCAGTGCCTCAGCACCCTCACAATAAAGAATTTTCTCCTAGCATCTAATCTAAAACTACTCCCAGTTTACAGCCATTCCTCCTTGTCCTGTCACTACATGCCCTTGTGAAAAGTCCCTCTCCATCTTTCTTGTAGACTCCTTTCACGTACTGAAGGCTGAAATTTAGGTCACACCAAATCCTTCCCTTCTTCAGGCTGACCAATCCAAATTCTCAACAACCTTTCCTCATAGCAGAGATGCTCCATCCCTCTAATCATCTTAGTGGCCTCCTCCTCCTTCCCTTGACCTGCTGCCCTCAGTGTTTTGGATGCAGCCCAGGACACAGCTGGTGTTTTGGGCTCCACATGCCTCTTGCTGGGTCGTGTCTGGCCTCTCACCCACCAGCACCCCCAAGTCCATCTAGGCAGGGCTACTCTTGATCTGTTCATCCCCAGCCTTTGTTGATACAACCCAGACCTGGGTGCAGCCCCTTGTACTTGGTCTGGTTAAACCTCATGAGATCCCCAAGGGCCAATTCTCATTGTCCAAGTCCCATTGGATGCCATCCCACCCTCCAGGTGTGCCAACCATACCACTCAGCTTGGTGCCACCTGCAAACTTGCTGAGGGTGCCCTTGATCCTTTTATCTATGTCATTAATGAAGATATTAAATGGCACTGGTGCCAGTAGGGACTCCTGAGGGGCACCACTTGTCACTGATGTCCATTACATTACGACTCTGAACCACTGACCTTCACCCTTTGGATGTGACCATCCAACCAAGTCTTTATCCAATAGTATCTGATCAATCCTTATAAAAAAAAGTTTATCTTACTAACATTTCTATACTGATAAAATAAAATTAAAGCATATAAAAATTATATTTTGTATATATGTATATACACACAGAGACCAATATGGATGTGCAGTAATTAAATCCGTCTAAAGGAACTCCTTTTGAAATAATTCCACCACGAAAAATGAAATAATGCAGACGGTATAGATATATACCACTTATATAGGTACCTTTCTGTTAGGAAAAAAAAGAGCTGTGTGTGCATCCTCCGTCACCCCTTATCCCATCCCCCCCCAGTAACAGTTATGTGTTAAAGTTTTTCTGCTGTAATAAAATATCTTTTCATGAAAATTCTTAAAAATCAAATTGAAAATTCAGCTGGTCTGTATTTTTACCGTATTTTTAAGTCATCTACTCCTAAATTGCTCTTTTTATCCAGATAAGTGAAGTGATGCTCGTACTCTGCTTTTCTGTCACATACTCTTACCTTAAAATCACAAATCATCCTGCCCCATCCAGAAGGTGAGGGCAAACATGCACACTACTTATAACACCACATGAGACCCAGACACTATAAAATCCATCATTTAAAACTGGTACAGTATTTCTGGCTTAAAAAAATAAATGTGGATGAAGCTATCTTCAGCACAAGGTAAAAACTATCCCCTGGGAAAAAACTGCCTACAGTGTAATCTGGGGTAAATGCTGCAATATTTATGAGTATTGTGGTGCTGGGAATCCCCTCTGTGAGGCTCTGATTTTCACCATACATTGATTTTTATCATAAGCTGTTCTAAAATTAGAAGAGGCCACATCTGACAAGTATCCTTTAAGTCCTACAGATGGATACCATGAGGTACTTTCTCAGCTTGAAACTGTTCCAAAACCAGAGGCACTAATCTGACATATTAAACTGAACTTATATAAAGTCTTGTGTCTTTACATCATGCAACATCATTTATGGCATGCTGGGCTGTGACAGCTTAAGTTATGAAAATGCAGTATCACACAGCAGATCAGAGCTGGCTTTATAGCAGGTCATGAATTTCTTCATCCAGAAAATAAATTTTGTGTGGGAGCATTCTGCATAGAACCCCTGCAGAGCAATAGATTAAAACTGGATTTTAGCATTTATGTCTTTCTCAACTATAAATCAGGAATTAGAATTGATAATGGCAGTTATCCATCAACAGCAGTGCAACTGCAGATGAGCCATAGTAGTTTTATGGTTAAAAGGAGTTAGTTTTTATTATTATACTTAAAGAAAAGCTCTTCTATTTGGAATGTTTCTAGGCTCTAAATAGGGAATGATCAGATCCATGCAGATCATCAGCATGGATGAGGAAGATGCATTTGAAGTAACACCTCTCCAGATTTCAGACCATCATTCTGAACCTCTGGCAGTGGGTTGAGCAGTTCACATCGCAGCCTCCTCCTGGCAGAGGAGCTGGAAGGGACAGCTACCACAGCCGGCAGGACTCTGCCCCGCGGTTCATCGTCGTGTTCGCTGCGCAATTGAAAGCTTCACGGAACTCTTCAAAGTTGCTCATGGCCCCGATTACTCTGCAAAGAGAAAAGTGATTGACATGCAGGTTGCCTTTTGTCAAACAGTACAGGTCTGCAAGCGTTTCAGTGTTTTCACTTCAGGCTGAATTTTCAGGCTTTCATATAATTTTTTCCACAAATAAAACCAAAAGGTTTAGGAGACGGGCTCCCAGTTAAAGTTCTTATGAAGCAAATATTGTTTCATGCTTTGAGAAACATCTCACTTTGCTAGAAACTGTATGAAAAACAAATGCATTTTGTGATACTGTGTGCTTTGGAACAATTTTCTGATGTAACCCTTGATGTAACTCTTGGCAGCACGGGTGGGAGATCAGCAGTAGCTGTGCACTGTCGAATCCTTCTTCCAGCCCTGCCAGACAGCTGCAGTGCAGCAGGCAGGAGGGTGTAAGCACACACTGGGGTTGTGCTGGCACTGGTGTTGTGCTGGCAGTGGTTTCATGTGGCTCCAGATTCTTCTAACAATACTCTCTGCCCCCACACACACACCCACACCCACTGGGTCCCTGGGACTTTGCAGGCTCAGGGCGCAATTCCAGTTGGTGTCCTAGGGTGACTTTATGATGCTTGTATCCCCAATTGTCTGCTCTGTTTGTGTTGGATATTATGTCCTGTACCTTTAAGGCTGGTTTCAAGAGCGAAGAAGCGCGCAGTTTGTTTTGAGAAACTGCTCTGACTCCTCCAGATTCCTTTTTTTCTCCTCTTCAGACTGCGCTGTCTTCAGACAGACAGAGAGAGATAGAGGTCTCCTTTTTTTCCCCTTTTAATTAGTTTTTGGCTATCTGAAGCAGAGAAGGTCCCTGGACAGATTTTTTGCCTTTTTCTTGGGATTGTTTAAACCTGTCCTGGACTGAAAAGCCCAGAGAGACACCAGGAGCTCGCACCTGCAGCCCACCGGGGCCTGGCCCCCCTGAGAGAGACTGAGAAAGGCAAGGACACTTTCATTCTGGCCATCCCTCTTTGGAGCAGCGAGAGGTTTTATTGTTTCATCTTATTCAATTGTTTGTGCTTGTGGGCTTTTGTTTGTTAAATAAATAGTTTTTTCCAGTTTTTCTCAGAGGAAGTTTATTCCCAGATCAGCTGAGGGGGAGGGGCTGTTTGGGCTTGCTTCCCAGAGGAACCTCATTTGGAGGTTTTCTCCCAAATTTGCCCTAAACCAGGACAGTTGGGCAGCTCAGCCTTGCACCTGGGAGCATCTCAACTCCTCTGATAGTTTGGAAATATATTTTCTGAGCCTTCTGCCCTGACCAGCTCTCAAGCTGTCTTGCATGACCACAGGTGGTGTGATACTGAAGGAGCAGCACATCCCTGCCTGACACAAGCTGGACAATGTGCCTGCATTCCAGACTGGCACCTTCAGGCATAGGGGAAGACCTTGGTCTTTGCACGCAGTCGTCCTTGGCTCCTGCCTTCATGTCTGTATTATTTGATGCAGTCAGAAACTATTACTTTACCTTTGCTAGATTGCAATTGTGTTGTTTGCTGCTTTTTCCTATGCTTTTAATCATCTTGGGATTTACTAACCTGAAACTCAAAATGTTATTAAAGACTTTTCTGAGTTAAAAGCAGAAAAATACCTACTGTGTAATTGTATACCTTTCCTTTGTTATGCAGCGAGGAGGCATTTTTCTATATTGCAGACAATCGGCATCTCAGTGTAGCTCAGCATGGTAGAAAATATTCTTATTACATTGATTAGACTGTATGTGAGTAAGAAAATTTGCAGTCATCTGGCACAAAAATGCCTAAAGGTCAGTTTTGTAGGGAAGATTACCAAATGAGGTTAGGCTTCAAATAAGATATACAGCTTTACTGTAAAAAAAAATTGCAGATGCATGTTCAGGGACTGGAACAGCAAGAGCTGGTCATGCAGAACTGCTGCTGATGTTAGCGGGAGTTCTGCCTGCCAGTTCATGCCAGGGATTTCAATCTGAAATTGGCATTCAAAAATAGCAAAGACACATGCTAATACTGAAAATCTGCCAATTAAAAACAAATAAACCCAGAATTTATCCAGTGGAAAAATCGTTATGTGTGAATGTATGCCTCTTTCCTACCCATGGTTTGATATTGCCACACATTAACTGAAATCAGAGTGGAGTGTCTGGATTTCATCCCATTGAATTATAGTAGAGACACCTTTCCGTGAGCAGGTCACACTGGCCTCCCTTGGTAATCAAGAAAAAGATGTACTTTCAGAGTCTAAGTAATTTAAATTTATTACCTGCTGAAAGATTATTTATATATATATATTAACTTCTAAAATGCCATTTCTTTTTTGACTGTGAAGAGAAACTGATGTGAGTAGTTCAGATGCACACACCTGCACTCAAGACGTGGTGTTCTATATTTCCATAATTTTTATTGTTATCTTTTATAATTACTTTTAAACAGGCTGTTTGAGATTTTTGTACAGAAATAGCTGTCAGTGTTGGAGCTAGCTGTATTGCAGTTATGCTTATAATGATCTTGGGACATAATCTTTTAGTAGTTGGGAGGAATAGATAATTTGTTAGCCCAGCTGGTATGATTTGCAAGAGGAGACAAGCACCAGTGCTTTTCTTCAGCTCTGAAACAGAAGCCAGTTCTCAGTATCTCACATAAAAACTAAGAAAAAGTTTCATCTATATTTGCTAGACCTCAAATTAATCTAAACTTCTCTGAAATTTTCTTTCATAGCCTGATGCCTTCAGGAGTTTTCCTAATAAATACTCTATCCCTAGAGTTCCATGTACATCACCATCTCATGGGAATGTATCTATGTAATGATTCAGAATATAAACACATCTATAGGTAAATAAACTTGAGGATTTTAAAAGACAACAGATGCTATTTTGCCAAGGAATTATGAAAAGAATATCCCTGTAGGCTGAAGGTCAGCCTGCTGCTCCTGTCCTCATTGTCATGATGTATTTGCAATGTTAAAAGGCACACAGATTTGCATAGGCACTACTTTTACCCTCACTAGCTGGTATAACACTCTTTTAGTCAACAGAAAGTGGTAATGGTGTTTAGAAGGCAAATAATCCACTGTATTGTGTGAATTTTGTTGTGGAGTTAGCATCCTTTGTCCAAATAAAGAGGTAATGTAGTACTTGACCAAGGGCAAACAAAGAATTCTTAGTTAAGTAAATGCAACCAACATGAATCCCAACAAAACCAACATGTTCTTGGTGAAGAAACAGAAAAATAAACTCTGGCTTTCTAAATCCTATGTAGTCTCTAAAACTTCCCCCCTTCCCATGGCAAGGAGCTCATGAGTGGCTGTGGCTGGAGGAGCCTGTGGTGGCCTTTTGGCAAGGACAGACTCCCTCTGTTATGGCTGGATTACCACAGCTCCTTCAAGCAAAGTGTCAGTGGAAGAGTTTGAATAGAACTCATAGGGCATGTTTTGCTTTGCATTATCAATGTAATTCAAGGTCGAGAATTAGGAGCTTTTAATGAACTCAGACGGATTAAATCAAGGACCCAACTTATATTCACTGTTTTCTAAACTAGAATTGCTTAGGGAAAGAAAATGATGAGGCATTTTAGGTACTCAGGCCATTATTACAGGACATCACAGGGATCAGAACGTTTTCTGGTTCAAATGCTTTTGAAGGTAGATGCAAGCTCCTCAATTTTACAGAAGAGCATTTGTAATAGTGAAAGATAAGCTAATAAAACCAGTTCAATTTCCATCTAAACCAAGAGCACAGTCTAATTTTGTGTTTGCTCTTAACCCCCTCTTAAAATGCTATATTTCTGCACTTCTGTTCTGCAGTGATTGATTCTGTGTGTACACTGAGGAAATACCACATTTGCACTACCTGAACTGAGGAGGGCTGTGAGCTCCAGTATATATCTGCTCCCTCGCAGATTCCGGTCTAAAGGAGTTGCATCTTACCTAATGAAATAAAAAAAAACAGAAACAGGCACATTATCTGGGATGACTTTTTATGTAAAGCAAAATGTAATGTCACTGTTCTTAAGATGCCTATTACTTATAGAACGCATAAAATGGAAAGACACCATAAATTCCTACTTTGTTTCATCTTTGCCAATCTGCAGTTTTCTCTTGGTATATTCTCTTGGTTTTCAAATCCCCTAATAGATCCAGTGTCCACCCACTGTTTTTCTCTACACAGTCTTTCCCATCATCTAATCACAGCCGCTTTACTAGTTCTTTTTTTGCAGTTCTCTATAATGGTAGCTTGTCTTTCAGCTTGTGCTGCAGCATCTCACACCTTAATAATTACCAAACATACTTTTTGGTCTCAAAACTATGTAATGTGTATAAAAGGTACACATAATGATGCTTATCATCTCTAGAATTGCTGCTATATTACCTGACATATTTATGAAACATTGGAATGTCAGTTTCTTTTGAAATTACACATTTTCCACATTTCTATCAGTTGTCCTCAGTTCCCTGTTCCTGCTAAGATACTTAACCCAATCATAAGTGACCAAAAACCAGGGTAGATAGAATATTTGCACAACTGAATAATCCCTCTTATGCTTGTGTATCCATTGCACAAAAAATCTCCTTTAAATTGCCCCTACTGTACCTAAGCCTCTACATTGAACGTTCCTATCAACAAAATCCTTTCAGCCAGATTGCCCACAGGATGTCAGTGGACTTCAGTGCAATTTTGTCTGGTTGAACACAGTTTAAATAAGTCTGTTTAGTGTCTTGAGCTTTGTGGAAATAGATTGAGCTCGAGGGTACCTTGCATACACTGCTCTCACTGTGCATGTGCCCTCCCTGTGAGGGACCACTGGACATATGATTCCTGCAGTGGTAAGACCTCCAAATGTTCCCTATTGCTTCAAAATTTTCTTGGAGAAAAATTGACACGAGGTGAAACTTAATTCAGCATAAACAATGAGAGTGGAATATTTTCTTTGTTCAATATAGTTAAACTGAAACAGTCATAGGCACATAGACTGCTGCACTGACTCTCAGCAGAGAAATTATTTTCGGCCAGGACTGGTTGCATTGGGTCCTGTTTCTTCAGTTTGGGATGATTCATTCCTTCAACTGGTGGTGAAGTTTTATAGCCTTTTACCTCTCATGTAGGGAGTTTGCCCCAATTTGTTTACCCAAATAAATAATTTCTGATCCTCTCCCTTGCTCTACGCTTTTCCTAAAAACTCACATCCCTTATCAAAGTTTTGTTACAGCATATTTAGTGAAGACTTTCTTCACTGCTGCTTAGTTTCCTTGAACAGCATACGCAGAAAAAAAATGGTGTTAGTTAAAATTGAAGGAGGCTGAGAAGTCAATACATGCAGGGAAGTAGAGAGAAGAAAGAAAGTTGCTGTGACAACACTCTGCAAAACCAAGAATAATTTCAGCAGTTCTGGCACCATGGGTAGTTGAGGACAAAGGAAAGAGAAAGAAATAATAATTGTGGGAGAAGTCTCTGCTTATACTCTCAAAAGTCTGTGTTTGTGTGATGTAGATTGTTGAAACTAAGCAAGCTCATCTCTGCACTGCACATTGTTCAGGTTAATAGATGGGGATTTGAAACACATTTGTACTACTCACATGGGCATAACTCAGAAAGAAAAGCTGGTTATGTGTGAACTCGAGGCCTGGAAGTAAAGGCTCTTCTTCTCCTCCCCTCTTTTCTGTAATCCATTTCCTGTATGCCTGATAAGAAAGAGATACTAAGTACCTTTCAGCAACATGAAGATAACCACAGCAATTTTTTTTCTTTTATTTTTTTAATAATATGATTCAGATATTTTTTCATCTACTTACCCTGAAAGCTTCTCGCAAACCTCCATTATCTGCAATGTTTTCTGCCAAAGTTCTCTTCCCTTTCACCTTGGCAGAATGAAAGAACAACAGTCATTTGACCCATTTCTGAACTTTCTACTTGATCAGCTTCAAAAAGAGGGAGAAAAGTAAAACAAGGCAAAAACAACCTCAGTCAATTGCAACCATCTTTGGTTAGGAAAACTGGGTTTCCATGTGCAAACTGCCAGTAAACTATTTTCTGTGATGAGTTATCCTGGCTCTGGTCATAGATCTCTGTAGCACAAAATATAGTAGATAGAATGCACTTAAGAATCCTGATCTTTGAGCTGAGTGTCAGTAATTTTCCCCTAAGGACTGTTTATATCTGGTGACATGTGAGATCCAGTAGCTTCTTAAACTTTTATCTAAAAGGCTATATTTATTTCTCTACATAACTCTTAATATACTACTGGGATACTAAAATAACTTCTAAGTCATAACATAAATAAGCAGAATTAAAAATAACTGTCAGAGACAGAATCAAAATTGGTCGTATATTCAGTGCTCTAAAAATATCTGCAAAGGAGATTCCTGTTGCTTCTCCTGGGTATTGATTCCAAGAGCAGGAGCAATAGCAACAAGAATGTATCATGGGAAACTGTGAGGAAACTGGTCTCCTGGCATTACCAAGTGCAATATCATTACAAAGAAATCCTAATTTCTGCTGGAGTAGCATTACCTCTACTCACCCAGCCTACTAAGGTCTTTGTGTTACCCATTGTATCTGTAATTAAGCAGTTTTCCTCTCTCCTGTGACTCAAATAAGCAAGATAATTGAGCACAGTTTTGAGCTCTGGAGGTCAATGCCTGCTGCAGCCATCAGCACTCTCGTGTCACTGGGATCAGTACAGGGGGGTTGACGTCAGGACTCAGTTTCAGGATGGCAAAAGAGGGGAAAGTGGAGAAGAAGAGATAAAACCACCGAGGGAATGGCCAGGTACTTGTGCACAGCCCCACATTCAGTACAGAGAAGCACCCAGATTGGACTCTAGATAACTTACTTGATGCCTTGGGTGCAATGTTATGGGAAAAATGGGAGCCACAGAGCAAAGTCCAGCCCCTTCCTGTCAGCTCTCCCCTGCCCTCAGGAGGAGGGAGATGGAGGTGAGAGAGAAGCTTTCCGGACAAAAGGTGCTGGGACACCAGGGAACAGGCATGCACACCAGCTGCCTTTTTCCCTGGCCTCCCTGCACACAATTTACTTGCATTGGGCTTGTGAAGAAGACTGACTCAGAGCATAAGATCAGAGCAACCTAAGAGTGGCACAGGGCCACAGATCATCTAAAAAGTGGAAGAATTCTTTCTGCTGATCTCAGGCAGCTCTGGAACAGGTATTGAGACTACTCTGCACAGAGAGTCTGTGGCAGGGATCAGGGACCATGATAAGCCTTTATTTGATGAGATGACTTTATGTGATTATTGCACTATGAAGCAATTTCTATATCCATTTTTTCATTCATTAGGCTTCTTTTCTGGAGACATTTTTATTGTATACCAGATGAGAAAGAAGAAGAATAAATAGGTTTCTTGATCCATGAAAAATATTCACACAAGGGTAAAAAACCTGCAGAGTATTGATGTAAATGACAGGCCAAAATGACAATAAAAAAAGGTCTTTGCTTGCACAGCTCTTCATACAAAAGCTATAAAATATGGCAGAAAATTGGAAAAATCTTCTATCATCTAAAAAGTGGTTTTGGTTATCCTGTGGATATAGAAGGAATGAGATGACAAGATTGTGGGTAATAGGATCTCTCTACTAAGCCCATCCATGGACTTCAAAGGCACTGGGATGGAATTCAGACCTACCTCATCTCAAGAGACAGCGCAAAAGGTAAAGGGGATGGCCAAGCCAACGGCAGAGGCATGGGAAGGGCTCAGCCACATCCTTGGGGAAGGTTTTAACGATCTTTGAGTGGCATTTTTGTAATGACAGTTTTTGTCCTACAAATATTCAGGAATGAGCCTGAGAATTTTTATTTGTATATTAGCTTTTTGTGAAGTATTTCAGGTCTGAGTTTCTGGACCTCAGTTTCAAACACAATATGACTTTGTTATCTCTGACATCAGCACAAACAAGGCTGGGAAAAGTGCTAGAATTGTTGATAAGCATTTCTTGGGGTCTCACTATTCTTAAAAGGCAAAGATGTGCTAGTATTTCTAAAATGTAGGTAGAGGTGATAGAATTGAGTGGGGACTGGAGTATGTGTTTTATCCTGAGATAACTAAGATTAATTAATTCCAGACAACATTACTGGAATTTCAGCTATTCATTTCTGAAGGTCTGGGATGTATCCTGTTTATCCTCATTTTGGACACATATATGAATGTACACATTCTCAGGGAAGCCCATACCTCTGGGCACTTTCTTTCTCAGTCCTTTTCTAGGAGCTACTTCTGTCATATTCCCTTGATTAAACATACAAATGGGGTCTGTGTGCACACATGGAAGAAATAGCAAGAGTTGAATCTGAAATAAAGTAGGGCTTATGCATCCATTTTACAGCTGCAATAAATAACAGGCAGAATTGTTAAAGGAATCTATAAAACATGCTATTATAGACTTTCTAAAAGAGTGACTGCTCAGTTTTCATTACAGGCCTCATCTTCAGAAGACATTTAACATGCTCACAATAATTAGACCAGCCCTGCTGAGTGGCTTCATCTTCTTCTTCTGATTCCAAAATGACGTGATGGAGAGAAATGGTTTAACCCTGTCACTGGAGTGTGGGTAGTGGTATTTGACTGGACTAATCAAACCTGACAGACAATTTTTAACACAATTATTCACCTCAAAAAATCATTTGTTGTGAGAAATGAATTTGGTAGCCTAATATCCCAATACATTGGGATTTATAAAAAGATAAGTTAAAAAGAAAAAAGGCACAACAACCCAAACTCCTCATGTACCACTGTTTTCAGCCCCTGATGGTTTACATACATGTAAGCCAGCTTGCTTCCAGTAGTAATTGTTGTATTGATTAATCATGCATTTTGTTTTCTCTTTAAATTTTTCTTCAGAATCGGTCGTCCACCAAGGGTCTAAATTTCCATTTTTGTCATATTTCCGACCTCAAAAAGGAAAGAAAGAAAACAAATATTTTTGCAGGAGAAAACTTTTACAGTTTAGGAATCTATCACCTTCACAGAAATGAGAGGTGAATGTTCTCACGTAAGTGTGTGTACAAAATGGATAGCATCAGTGACCAAAATCTTGACCCCACTCAAATCAGCAGTGAAAAGCTGGCATTCTATTTATTGTCATGATTTCCATTTGCAGAAAAAGATAGTAATGACTAATGAGTTCTATTGTACATTTTATAATTACATAGTGTAAGAGGCACTTAGTTTTCTTGCAAGGATAATTGTATTTTTCATCCTCAGACCATATGTCTTTAATTCTGAAAATGGGATGATAACTAATTTATTATTAATCCTTCACTTGATCAGGAAACAAACCCATTTCATGCAAAGTTTTGAAGTTTCCATTTTTGATTTTGGAGCAAAACTGGAATATTTAAACCCTACTCATGGAAACAGGGAGAATACACACACCCCATTGCCCAGGCTGATGGTTACAGCAGTGGCTTGTTTCAGCCTCAGGTCCCTGCTCCAAATTATAATTTGGAGGAGAATATTTCATGTCCATCAGGACTCCAGCCAGTCAGACACAAGACATGTTTGGATTTTTCTGAGAGTGTGTTTAGCTGCCCATGTGGATGCAGCCTTGCTCTGTGATTTGATTCTTTGAACCTGCAGGAGGGAGAGGTAAGGAGCAACACAGACATAATACCGAGTACGGAAGATGTTTTGTTTCATCTTTTTATTTCTTTTTTTTTCTCCTCTGTGTATTGTCTTGCTCAAGGTGACAAATTCCCTAAAGATGTATTTATTTCTATATTTGGAAGGTAAGACCCTGCAAGAAGGAGGGGTCTGCTTAAGGAATCAAACCTTAGGTCCCTTTCTGACTGGCAGGAGACAAGGTGGAGATTAGGTGCTCACCTACACAAGGTAGGAGTTTATGAAGAAAAATGTCTCCATTCTGCAGTGTTTGCTGACACAAAGTGTTGTAGAGCAGTGTGAACAGGAGACCAGGATACAATGGTTTTCCTTTCCTTTCCTTT
>WAAE01026086.1:0-11070 GCA_013400495.1 Nicator chloris
AGTAGGGCTGCCTTGAGGGAGACAGATCTCCTCTGAAAAGCAGTTCTGGACTTTCCCAATTTTATAATTTTTCACAACATGTGCAGTAATGAAGCATTAATAGTTTTGTGTACAAGAGATTTCATTTGGTATCTGTGCAAGCAAGTCAAAAATATGCATATTCCTGCGCTTTGAATGACACCATTTTTAATTAGGAACTCAGCTGGTCCAACTATTTTCACCTAATAATTCAGTATTCACAAGACTGATGCAAGAGAACAGAGGCATAAATGAGCTTTGCCTTCCCCTGTGATTCTGTTATCAAGTTCTTAGAGCACTGAGATAGAAGTTTTCATGACACTTTCACCTTACCTGCTTTCTGCATTTTTGACAGCTTCAGGGTCTTGTCAGCTTTTACCTCTTCCACAGTTCTCAAACCCATTCTGTACCATTTCTCAGAAGTTTTCACTCCCACTCCAAAGACTGAAGTAAATTGCTAAGGTCAGCAGAAAAATATTTCAGTGTTAGAAAAGAAGCAGCAGCGAATTAATAATAAGTAGGTAACAAGAAGATTTCACAAGGAAGCAATAGGCAGAGTTAATCCTACATTGAAGATGAATAATGTGATATAAACATACAAATTCATTTCTTCTAGAAACTGGGACCATTTCTTCTTTGCATGACTATATCGAACAGAGAACTGGTTTTGTACATGGACAGTTCTCATTAACATGAAATCTAAACAAAAACAGAGTAGTAGTCCCAGCACCTTTATGTTTTTACTAAAATGTACACTTTTAACTAAGGTTTGAAATAAGGGTAGTAATCTTTATTTTTACTCCATTTCTTAATAGAAATGCAAACAGCAACATCAGGTAGCTCAGTTCCCTGATGCTGACCTGATAGAATAAGAGATGTCACAAGATTATCTTCATAATTTGACTGACATTGTGGCTTTGTGCTATATGCACTACCAGCTCTCAAAACAAAAAAGAAAAAAAAAAGAAAAACAACAAAAAAACCCACAAACCAACAAACAAAGAAAAGAACAAAACCCCACACACACACATCCCCAAACAAACCAAAAAAAACCTGATACATAAAAAACCAACCTAAAACACCCCAAAATCTACCAGTCCACCAGAAGTTTTTGTGTGGTCATATTCCATCTATTACAAAGTAATGTTGTTCACTAACTTATTCCCCATGAAAGGTTGTAAAGCAAAAATGTCACAGTTGTAAGCATTGCTCGATGGATCAATATCTCAGATGAACACTGATATGAAAGCAAGAGGGAAAACTTTGATGCTTGCCTAAAAGCACGTTCTTTATGTTCAGTTTGTCAATACTGTAGCCCTCCACGCTTTCTTTGTACTTTGATGGAATTCAATGAGTAGCTGTGGAAGACATGAATAACTGTTCTTTTCCATTGAATCTACAACCTCTGAATTCCAAGCATGCTAGCTTTATTTTGTGGTTTTGTGAAGATATTAATTCCTTGGAAATAATTAAGATAAAAAAGAGAAAAATTAAAATGGATAATATTAAATAGGAATTGCCATACATTTTGTATATAAAGGGTGAAATTACCTACTCTTTGTCTGAATTATGGGTGCTTATAAAAGGATACAATTTTTAAAATACTTAGATTGCTATCTTTTAATGTTTTTGCTAGTGCTGAAATATTTTCAAAAGGGTCTATTACTGGGTTCAAATGAATCTAGGAGGCTTAATCAAGACTGAGACAAAGAACTAAAGAAAAAGGATTCTATGCATCCAAAGTTTTAGGGGAAAAAAACCCAAAAGTGGGTTGTGTTTTTTTTTTTTTTTTACTTTCTGTGCTAAGATCGCTGTTATTTAGCATTTAATAGAAGCTACAGATGCTGCCAGAAGTGCAGCACAAGTAACAGGGAGCAATTCCTTCAGCTGTGTGTGGGGGCACTGCTTCTTTTCAGCTGGTGAAACAAATTACACAAACTCTCTCTCTGCAGCACCCACTTCTGTAAGGAGGCAAACTGACCCTGTCAATTCATGTCCCTACGTCTAAAACAGTGACTATAATTTAATTCAGTCATTTGATAACCATGCTTCTGGGGCCAGTAGTGATCTTTTAAACCATGATAAGTGAAGCAGCAGGCACCAGGACTATGCTAAACAGTAACATCTCAGAACTCACCAATATGAGATACTCCTTAGAATCTCATTTAAAAGTTGGTGGAAACAACCAGTTACAACTAATTTAGACAAAATGTTGAGAGGTATGCTCAGCTAAGAAGAGAGCCATCTAAGTAGGTTTGTTGCAATTTTGCAGGTGAAACAAGGCATAAAGCGTATTTGAGATAATTTGTCTCCTGATGGGTTTTACTCTAATCTCCACGAGATTTTTTTAAACCCTGAAGTGTAAGATGTAACAGCTGTTCCTCAATCATGCTGTAATGCAATCATGCATTAATAATCAAGCTGCTTCTTGAATCCTGCTATTCATGTGAATCTACACCTCTGAATATTGCTAGAGATGGCATCAACAACTGTTTCTGAACATCCTTCCATGTCTGTGTTGTATTCAGAGAGAATGGAAGAGCCTGTGGATAGCTGAAGTAAAAGTGAGTGATGCCAGGTAGAATTAAACAGTCCCATTTGTCTCACTCTGTTTTAATTTTTCTTAATACAAAGGGTATTTATAGATGTCAAAAATGCAGATAAAATTGAAAAAAAAGTTTGTTCATCTTACATGCTTCCAATGGAGAATTCAATAAATATTTCAGTAATGGGAACTGCAGTATTTATGTGGTTTAGATTCCCTGCAACTATGAAGTTATGTGACTAAGACTCTAAAATCTGCCTAATGAAGAAAGAGCTCCAGGCCTCCTGCCTCACACAAAAGAGAATTACATCTTCTTCACTTGGTATTTTCTTAATTCCAGAATAAAATGAAGTAGTGTTAAAATGATAAATAGCTGAGGCAGAAACAAACCCAACATCACATTGAACTTACAGCAAAGAGTTTGTTGCATTACATTACTTAAGAACATCTGTACATCACATTAATTAAAATAGAAAGTTATTTCACATTATTCCTTATCACTGTTTCTCAAGTTCCCTTTCTTTTTATTCAAGACCTATCTTTCTTTGTACTTGACTTTTGTTGTCCCTTTATAAAAAATTGATGGCTTTGTCCAAGTTCTACTGAAGGGAGGGAAATATGAAACAACAGCAACTCAAAGGATTTACCTTAAATGCCTTGTATCGCTCATCATTTAACACTTCTTTAACTCTAGAACTCTCTCCTTCTTCAATAATCTCCTAAACAAAGAAAAATATTACTTATAAAAAAATAAACTTAAAAATCAATTGTCAGATCTTTCCTCAAGTAGAAGATTTAGTGAAATAATCTAAAATCAAGTTTTATCAATCTTTATCGATCAACAAAGAGAACCCCTAGCAAGCATATTCTTTTATTCCCTTAGGATCAAATTCTGCAATCCTTTTAATGACAGAAAATTGCTGAAGGATGAAGGAGAAACTGGAACCACAGAATAAATTTCACAGTACTTACTTACTCATAAATTTACTCAAGGCTGAAGTAGAAACTGGGGCCATGGAATATATTTCACAGTACTTATTTACTCATAAAGTCACAGCCAGAAAGCAGTTATTTATCATAAGCTATCAATGACTTGTCCCAAAAATTAGATTTCATTATTTGGTTGAGTTTTCCACCCTCAAAAATAAGACCATTGTAAGAACAAATATATTTTTTCTGGAGTGTATGATTCTTTCAGTGTTTCTGATAAAAATTAAAAACAAAACCAACAAAGAAAGTCACCAAGCAAGCCCAACAAACCATCCTATTTTCTGTGGGATCATGATTAAAATCCCAGTCCCCCAAAACAGAAGGTACTAAAAGCACTTCAGAGGCTGCATATTAACTGTTGGAATGGGGCAAATGAGGAGCCAGAGCAAAGAGCAACACTCAGCAATGACCCCCTCAAACAGCTGAGAACCTGGTCAGCTGCCTGCTGGAACAGCAGCCCTCAGAGATGTGGGTCTTGAAAAGGCTAAGAACTAAAGAAAAATGCAGGGAATACTCCAAGTTCCAGTCAGAATGTAGAGTTCATCCATCACCTGGATAAAAGGCTCTGCTATAACTATATATAACTTGCTATAACGTTGCAAGGTAAGATTTAACATTAAAGTACTAAAATATTTACCATTTCCACAAAAAATGGTATCTCTAATAAAGCATTCAGGTGAGTAAAGTGATGTTGCCCAGGGCAGAAGTCACATGGACAGAACTATTAACAGTTAACCTGTTGCATCCCAATCAGAGTGAGCCCTTAGAAATTACATGCAAAGCTGATATTGCTTTATTTATTCCCTTGTATTTATTCACTTGTTACCCTCATTCCTAAGAGTGGGGGTTCCATGACAGAGCCTTGTGTTACTAAAAAGGTTTCCAAAACTCATTCCATCCTCAGAAACGTGGATAACTGTTATTACAGGAAATGCAGAAGGTTGTGTCCCATCGATACCAGCGCTCTTCTCCGTGACCTGTAAACGTTGACTGTGAAAGAATCAATTGGCAGATAATTCAGAAGTACATTACCTCAATGATATCTCTGACTTGGTCTCCCACACAGGGCAACCCTTGTATATCTTTCATTCTGGTTACTGAAAATGGAAGCGATTTCAGCAAAGAAGCTGCCCTTAAAAATTCCAGGCAGAGTATTTCATTTTCTTTGAACTCGTAATTTTCAGCCATTACCTCAAAGGCATCCTGGGACATAGGGAGGTAGGAAAAAAAAAAAAAGAGTTTTATAAAAGCTTAAAGTATTCAGTATGCAGAAAATAAGAAGGAAAGAAGGAACAAGATTGTCTTTTTCCTGCCCTCACTGTTCATTTTTAGTCTCAAATTTCATCTCATTTGTAATGAATATACAGTTTATAAAAAAAAATTAGATTTTCCTTTGTGTGCTTTATATTGGAAGATAAAGGCCAGTAAAAACCAGCAGGCCTTGTACGTTCTAAATGCTACATGTGTAATATCTCCAGGTGAATCTGTCTCAAGCCCACCTACTGACATGACAGCAAATCCAGTGAAATCAGCTCTTTATTACGTCTATGGAATAGAAAACAGCATCTATCACCCTGCATTGAATGAATACAGCCTCATTTAAACAACAAGATTTTACCTGAGCTACCATCATTTAGATCAATAAAATACAACAGTTAATTAAAATTGAACATACCTTTCACAATGAATGTAGATTATTTGTATATTACATTTCATTGTTGGGTCAGTTCTATAAAAGTAGACCACCTGACATGGTGTGTTGTTTATATAATAAACATAGTCTCACTGAAACAAAATGGAGGTTTTACTCTAAGTCCTCAAGAAAACATTGTCTTTGCTTACCCTAAATCAATGTTTTGATTTGCAAAACATTCCTCTTAACAAAACAATTTTATGAGATCTCAATTGTTTTGACAATATTTCCTCAGAAGGAAATAGGTACCGTAGCTGAACAAAACCACTGCATTTCTCCATTTTTTTCCTGTACTAATGTTAATGTGTATAAAAATAGGGCTTGCCACAATTTGCTTTATTTTATGTCACCAGTATAACTTCATTCCTTAGTCTCCCTAAGACTCAGTCACCTGTTGTCTGTCTCTGTCTACAAATCCTTCCCTCAGCTGCATATTTATTTAGCAGCTACCCTCATTAGTAAGGGCTGTGAAATTCCATTTTCATAACATTTCATGAAAGAGCTGTCCTCATGAGAAGGACAGCTGTTTAGCAACATGTCTGATCTGGAAGTTTCAACTATCATTTACATTCAACTAGCCCTTGGGGTAAAAGGAATCAAAAAGAGGAGAGAGAATGCTCCTTTGGGGAAAGAAAAAAACTAACAAATAAGGAAAAACCAACCAAACAAAAATCAATCTGTTAGTAAAATAATGCACAAGCCTTAGCTTCCTAACGTCTGCTTCTTGCAATAGCTAATTGTTGGATTTATTCAACTGCCTTTTTTTTTTCCACATTTAAGAACTTTATTTAGTTGACAGATTATGTTGCATATAATTACAGACTTTTTGGTAAAAAACAGGCACACTATAGTTTCCATTTAGAAAGAGAACTAATGCAGAAAAAGGTGAAACTACCAGTTTGAGGTCATGAGCAACATGGATTCATCCCAGTTTGTATATGTATGAAAAGACACAGCACAGACAGTACTGCAAAGCAAATGGGGAAATATATTTTACAAGTAGAATAACAGGAGTCAGGTGTTTCCTCTGCTGTGGGGTCTTCTGGATGTTCTCCCAGGTCTAACATTTTTATTCTTTATCAGCTCCAAAGGTTCTGTCTTACCATGGAATAGAATGTGCTAATTGTTGCTTCAAGTGAGATTTACAGTTCAACTTACAAAATTAAGATTACTTTTGATTTCTTTTTCTCTCTTTATAATTTGTACACATAACTACTCAAGAAAGCAGTGTTCAGCAAGAAATTTCTTACTCCAGTTAATACTAAAAAGCATTAATCAGGGGCAGAGCTATAAAAGATTTAATTGTTACATTCTTGTTTAAATAATCTATACTGATAAACATAGCCAGAAAAGTGGTTCCCAAAAGTAGCTGCTCAGCAGCATGTGTTATTAATGGCAGACTGGCAAAGCCATCTTCTGGATTAGAGTGCTCAAAAAGTCCTGGGATGTTTTTTGTCACTCCCAAACGGCAGCCTCTCACATGCACATTTGGTGAGTGTTCTACACCGAATAATCAGCCATTGTGCTAATTGTGTCTGCACACAGCAGCACCAGCCCTGCTGTGGAGAGGTGTCAGTCCCTGCCCACTGGCAGGAGGACACTTCTCAGAAAAGCTGTGTCACCATCACTACTGAAAAATACAATCACATGAAGCACTTTACTCAGAGGCTGTTGATAGTCAATGAGAAAAGATAATCAAAGCATATTTATGATTCTAGTTTACATCTTTCAGTGTTTTCCTGCTTCTGTGAAGCTCATTAAACTGTTAAAAACAAACAATTAAAGAGTGTGGAATATTCATTATTCTCTGTGCAAAAAAAACCCACATTGCCTGCAAATGCTGCAACTAATTACAGGTCTGTCTTTTAACAGAAAACTGCTTTTAACATTCTTTTTGATAAAATATTTCTTTAAAAAACACCGAGCAACTGGACTTCCTATTAAATAGCATAGTTCATACTGAGTAATATTCTAGAGGGGAAAAGCATAAACTCTAATATTATTTAAGAAAAATCTACAATTTAATAGATCTCTGGTGAAGTCTACTTATGGTGACATAAAAAGGAAAGTTATTTTCCATTTATTATAAACTATTATATGTCTTACATGAAGCACCTCACCTTCACCTTATCAATCAGATCAATATTCAGATTACCGGTTTAAAAAGTACTAGTTTAAAAGGAAACTAAATTTCCAGAGATTTCCAGCACATGGGAATTTCATTACCCTCAGAGTAGTCTGCAGTGTCTGCTCTAATTAAATATGGAACAGAGCTGGGCTACATTGCAATTCTTCAGTTATTGAAAATTTTACTTCCATCTCTGAAATTGTGGAATGTTTGTTGGTGAGACTTGGGCTATGGAAAAATTTGGGGTTTAAAGCACTTCCAGATTCCAGTGGGTCAGATTCAAAAGAACACTAAGATTTTGCTGAATTGTGTTTAAATAAGAAAGGTGACAGATGTAGAGAGGAATTCTGAATCTCATTTAATATCTGGTATTTAAGAACTAATAAGACAAAATATCATTAACAACACAAAATTACCAGTAATCACCTTACATATCCAAAAAATGCAGACTAAGATACTATAAATGCCAAAAATCTCTCATGTGAACCTACAAAAAGTGCAAGACTCTCAACTAATATACGAGAATGATTCTCAGAAAAAAATAATAATCAGTAAGACCATGCTAGCTTCTGTCTGCTGAACACCTAACCTAATAACATTCAGCACGATTATCGGAGTACAAGTCATGCAGAAAAGCAAAACAAATTAATGGTCCCATGGGCTATTTCATACTATCCTGCTCATTTCAATAACAATGTCTCAGCAGGTCCGTTGCTACTTGCAAAACAGTCTGTAATAAACTCAGTTTAAGACTCTGCTAGAAGAGCAATCACAAATACTACACCAAAAAGCATATTTTAAATCTAATCTGTTTTGTAGAGAATTTATTACAGCTTCATGGAGGGTACTTGTCTTACTGCCATGCCTACACTCACAGCTTTGCTGCAAGACCTTGGAAAGCTGCTTCACACCTCCCTACCTTGTTTCTCTTGGCATCTTCCATTCACTCTCTGTTAGGACTGTGAACACTCCAGGGCTTGATTTCACAGTGTGCTTGTACAGCATCTCTCACAAAAAAGGCCCCATCTTACTTGAGTCTGCAAACACTACTGCAGCACAAATTCAAAAACATTAACATGCTTTTGTGCAAGTGAGTTCAATCTGCCAAAGAGCTAAATAGCAAATTGTAATTAAAAAAAATCAAAAATCTTACATGGTATGTATTTGAAAAACTGTTAGAACAGCAATTTGAGTTCAATTGCTTTCCCTCTCAATCACTCTTTTCTACTTATTTATTTAGTAGGTTGCAAATCCAAAGGACAGGTCCCGCTTCTCATCACATCAGGGTCGTCAGTGTTTGATGACAATTCAAAACTGACCAAGGTTTTAGAATTCAGCTTTCATCCAAATAATTTTCCTCTCTCTTTCACCACTGTAAATCTCAATTTTGTATTTTGGTGGGAAGAGGTATCTGGCATGTGAATGGCCTTTGTATAGGTTGAGAGAGAAAATAAATACTTCCAGGTGCTTATTTCAGAAGAATTAAGCAATTTAGGCTAACCTGCAATATTGACTAAAGTGACTTCAAATAAATGAAATTACCCCTTTTTGTTCAGTCTGATTTTTTTTGTTTTTGTATCTAGACTGAAAAGCCCAACACTTCCCCAGACCCAAAGATTTTATCGTGTTATTTGACATCAGCTAGGAAAAAAAGAAGCTGAGAAAGTAACAATAAGAGCATAATATGCATGATCTCAGGGTCCCTGCACAAACACTATTACTAGAAATAAATGTTAGTTCCAGTTGCTCCTCATATCAATGAACAATAACAAGTTCATTTCTTGAAACAGAGCGGAATTCATGAGTTTTCATATTATTCCACATTATGTAAAAGACAACAATACAAATGTGAAAAAGGGGCTGCTGACATAGCACAGAAATGCAGTTAGAGTGTTAATCACATAACAATGATCTACATAATAGACACACTGTGTAATAAGAAATATAAAATACAAAATACATATTACATATATTAATATGGTCAAAGAAAGCAATATAGACTTGATGTATCAAACAAATATAAGCTGCTGAAAAGTAAAGATGTATTTATACCCTGTATTTTAGGAAGCACCTTCCCATTTATCTTAAAAATCTGAATACATATTTACTCCTTAGACCAAACCATCAATTAATTTTGAATATGTATATACTTTGCACATTCACATCATAATTCAGAGGTACAGTCTGGAGAATTTTTACTGAAGCAAGCTATGTCAGTGGGACACTACATGTTATTAAGAGTATCCATTCAGTTACTGGTTTTCTACTACACAGCTCCCAGGTTCATTATATAAATAAAATTGAGGATCTTCTGAGGTATGTTTTAAAATGAAATAATAATAATAATAGCTGCTTGAGCCACTGGCATAACTGATACATTTTTCTGTAGATACAGAAGAAGAAAGAAATATTTCTTTTTTATTTTTCTCTAACACAGCAGAAAGCAAACCAGGCATCTTTCCTATGCTAAACATCCACATTCTCATTACCATGAGTAACAGCCAAAGCAAAGCAACATCCAGTAGCATTAGCAATAAGCCTCAGAATCACACAACCACTTGCCTCTGACTTAATTAGTTTCTTCTATAAGAATTAAATTGTATTTTCCTCACAGAATAATGTCTTTCTGAATTTTATAGCAGCCTGATATTAGTATTCAAATCCAACAACCCCTCCTGGGAACAGCGGAATGACTCCTTTTATTTTAACACAAGAAAACACAATGCAGCCTCCAAGTGTATATTTTCAGTGGGAGAGCGAAGATAGGTCCAAATAAGCCAGAAAACGATATTGTAATATTATATTCCATAATAACAGTAATATTTAAGACAAACATAAAGGAAACTTGCTAAGGTACAGACGCTACTCGAAGGATCTGCTCTTTTGTTTTGCAGCCTTACCCATCTGAGCAGCCACAGCTCAGCTGTGAGCAGGGTGGTGTGCTCCTGGACCAGGAGGTCAGCAAAGCCTGTGGCAGGGATTGTCAGCCTGCACAGCCCGAGGCCAAGGGCACTGGGACTGTCCTGGGTTGCAATGCAAGATGTAACCAAAAGTATGTGTTTTATTACTATCTGTTGAAACCAGCTGGGGACGTGTTTTTTCTATTCTATGACCCATTCCTTGGGACTCCAGGGGGAAGGGGCAGGTGTCTTCTGTTAATGGGCCAGCTGTTAAAACCAAGTGGGGCAGTGTTCTTTATCTCTTCCACAACCCATCCTCCCTCCAGAGGAATATCTTCTGTTAATGGGCCATTAAGGCTCACCACATGACTGAGAAAATGACATCATTCCATTGTGAGATGCTCCACCCAGTGGGAGGAGCCAAGCATTCCTACCTGGATAAAACCTGAGATTCAGAACACCAGGACAGCCTGTTTCCACTGGATTCCCAGAGGAAGACTGGACCCATCTCATCACCACTGGACCTTCAGAGAAAACTATACCCTTCTGCTGGATCATCTCTGCTCCAACAGAACCACATCTGTCACTCCAGGAGGACTAAATTGGACTGCTACCAACACCCTGACCAACAGGGTGTCAGGTCGTATTCTGACTCTATCGGTGTGTTCTTTCTTTTGTTTGTTTGTGGTTTTTTGTACTACCACATTTTTATTTCTAATATTCCTAGTAAAGAACTGTTATTCCTATTCCCATATCTTTACTTGAAAGCCGCTTAATTCCAAAATTATAATCATTT
>WAAE01026086.1:11248-26899 GCA_013400495.1 Nicator chloris
CAGGACTCAAGATTAAAAAGGATCACTAATTGTCAATTTGTTCGGAAATCAAGTCCCCAGAAATGCCTCTCCCAAGAAACCAGGACATACAAATCCTGCTGTACCCACATTGCTGCCTATTAGTCACTGTCTAATGTAATTACTACACTTTCTCAAACACAATGGCTTATTTGAAAGGAGAACTGGATGGAACATCTCAGGGCAAAATCCATAAAAGGAAGAATCCAAGCATTCATCGAAGAATGCATTAGCAAATAATAGCTGTGTACCCCTGTTATGGGTGTGATCAGAAAACAAGCTAACCAAAAAAATAGAAAATCTGTAAGAGAAGGGAACAAGCCAAACTCACAGAATAAGGTTGTTATAACAAAATGCTGCCATCAACACATAACTCAAGATGGTTTGGACCCAATTTTCAGGATGTATGGTATTGACCCAGGGAAAATCTGTCATTTAATGATTGGCTGCCCACAGCACGCACAAGTGAATTATACCAATGCTTCAGTACATTTGCTAAGTGCTTGCACTGAAAAATCTGTTGGAATGCTTTTATTTGAGAACACGAATTACAGGATTAATACAAGGCCAACAAAACAACAGCAAATCTAAAAATCAGGCTCCTGTGACATTAGGCAGACTAACTGGCAGCTCTCCAAGGCATGGGCCAGTTCTGGCAGCCCATAAACACCCAACCCTTCAGTTGTTGCCAGCTTTGGCTCTGAGGAATAAGAGCAACAGCCCTAAGGAGCTCCATTACAACTGTTGAGATGCTGATTCTAGACAGACTCACACAATACAAACTTGCCCAGTTCCACCTCCAGAAACAAAACACAGCATGAACTCAGAGAAGTTACTCTCAAAATATGTTGAAGATGAACAACTGACATCTTTGTCAACACAAAACCCAGTGTCTATCCAGACTCAGAACTGTGTGATATATAGAGTAACAGAAGGGAATCTCAGTACTCCCATCACAAAACTGCCCCAGTTCTAATGTGTTCAGCTAAATCCACTTACCAAATACAAGCTTGTACTTTGACATGAAGACTGCTGCACTGATAAACCTGGAAGTAATTTAGGGACTGCCTCTATGAAACACAGGTATAACAGTAACTGCTCAGTGAATGCGGTCTAAATGCTAATGACAATTAAATCAACAACTCTGTGCCTTCTGGGAGTAGCCATTTTACTTTGTCATTATCTGTCACATTCCTTTTAATTTTTTACCTTTAGAATGTCTGACAAAATGTTGTAATAGAGAAAATTCATCAAAGAGCCAGGTCCCACATTCTACTGTTTTCAGGAAGTGTAGAACTAAGACACTTCCTATTTCTCCAAGAAGTTTGGTATTTTACATAATGTTTCAGTCATACTATGTTTGGTCTGACATTTTCCCCTACAGCAGCTTGTATTTGATATTTATGAACAGTGAAAAACAACTGCTGCTTTCAAGAGGTTAAATGGTTACCATCACAGCCTTGTTTTTCTAGCAGGAGGTGGGAAAATACAGCCATTTCAAAAGAAGCCATTTTGGGAATGTTGGAAAGGACCGCAGGAGGTCTCTAGTCCAACCTCAGGCTCAAAACAGGCTCAAAACTCAATTCCCATCAAGTTGCTTAAAAAGGGACTTCTTGTAAATAAGCAAACAGTTTAACCTACTTGACTACCATAAGTAGTAACATATTTGATGCAATTGCTGATTACTTCAAAGCATAACTACAAGCCAAATTTTAGGTTGTTTAATTTTTAACTGCGCGTTCCCAGATCAAGACATTTTTAGTTGCTTGTAGGTTTATCTTTAGTTCTGAATTCCCAGAGGTTTTAGTATTTACATTGTAAAGGGTTTATATTCACAAATAACTAGTATCTGTTGCTATTCTTTTTATATGGATCTTACAAATAATATTTTCTTGAAATATTTGTATGTATTTACAAGAACACATGACGTAGAATAATAAAAATTGTAAATAATAACAAAATAAATAATAAAGCTTTAGAAAAGTGAGGAGGTGTTTGATATTATAGTTGAAACATATGCATGTAACTATGCCAGATATATTTAGACTGCACTACATTAAAGTCTCTGAGAAATGTTTTCTTTTGAATACTTGTCACTGAGTATTTAGAGCCAGCCAGGAGAAGCCATTAAGAACAATAAGCCCAAGGAACTTAGAACAGAAGACTCAGACCTTTCATACGCTCTGAAATGTGCAATTTTGTGAGCATTAACAAGGATATATGACAGTCTCCAAGATTTTTATTTAACTGGACAATTCAAAGAGGGTTTTGTGATGTTAAAGTAATTAACATGCAGTCTGTTTTCATAACTGCTCAGTTGTGAAAATCTGAAGTTTAGAACCATACTTTGAAGAACTGAACACTTGGGCAAACCAAAAGGCAGCATAGCAACTGTGAAGAACCTTGGACTCACCTAAACAAAACTTTTGCTTATCATACTTTCAGCTCATCAAATAAGACTGTGATGAAAGGATAAGACATTTTTGGAATGTTATTCCACCATTTGTTTTAAAAATTCATGTGTTTACAAGCTATTAATGTATTTAAAGATCCACTGTGTTAAGCTTTCAGCAATACTTAGAGGAGGCAATTAAGCTTGCACTCAATTTTAATTTAAGTATGGCAGATTCATAACTTTTTTAATTGTTATTGTGCTGCTTGTTTACTCATAAATTTGCTGAGGGTGCCACAGAAAATACTGAGGCAAGTATTATAGTAATTATTCTAATTGCATTCGTTTTTATTTTATGGATGGAATAAATATTACCGTGAATTTCTTGTTGTAGTTATTTAAAGTTGTCTTCCTCTGACATGAATACTGAGATACCTTTGTTGCAATAAATGCTGGCATTTCCGGTTCAGGTGTATTCAGAGGAGGAGATTGGCATTGCTCCTAACAAGGGTAAAAAAAAAAAGAAGAGTTAGTGACACACGTGGCAAATAGCTTAAAAATACAAAAAAGTACATTTCATGAGCCCAAAAAAACCTTTGAAGAGCAGGCAAGAAAATAATGATGCTCCTGTCATCCTCCTATGAAAAACAGTTGATTTTACATTGGCTGGACTGACAGTACAGTTTATCTGGTGATTACTGGGATTTTTGATTTTCTACAGTAAGTTCTTGCAGGTAATTTTCAATGGCACTGCCATTTAAAAAACAAAAAGAAGTCTTTCTAGATGATGTGTGTCTCTACTACTCTCACTATTGCAGTAAGTTTGAAAAACTACAAAGCTTTAAGAGCAGATAAGCTCTAAAGCATGGCATTTTCACAGAAAATGCTAGATTATTCAATACAAGATTAGGGATATTAGACCAAAGAGAAATGTTGAACTGACTCTTTCCCAGTATGTAGCTAAATTCAGTAGTGGAGGAAAAATTTTTGTTTGCATTGGAAACAAGAGTTTTCTCCCCTCTCACAGGTAAAATGATAGAAAACTTTCTGTTTTGGATTTAAATCATTAAGCCAAATGTTCAATTTTGGAGTTATTTTAGAGTAAAGGAAACATTTATAAACAGCTACACAAGAGTAATCACCACCTTTTTTCTCACCCAACAGCCAGTTGGTGATGTGGTTTCTCCCTTAGCCAACTCATGGATGCTGACCCAAACCAGACATGCCTTTTACACGTTCACTAAAGCAAGGAAAAGGAGGCACACGCCAAGACTCCAATGGGCATTTCCTGATCTCCTGGCATCTTCATTCACTTTCACTTTATTTTGCTCCATGCAAAATAGACCAAGGTCATAGAGGTCTGTGGCAACCCACCCCTGAAAGATGGGAATTCTCTTGAAAGGGAGGATTCAGAGTCATATCTCCATTGGCAAAAGAGAATCCTGA
Source organism: Nicator chloris (assembly GCA_013400495.1). Classification (NCBI taxonomy): domain Eukaryota; kingdom Metazoa; phylum Chordata; class Aves; order Passeriformes; family Pycnonotidae; genus Nicator; species Nicator chloris. The sequence continues at coordinate 15,105 of WAAE01026086.1, forward strand.
GCACAAGTCCTCAACGTGGGAATGTCCTGACTAGGAAGCGCCTAGAAAAAGGCAATCTCACACTGGTTTTCTGCTGCCTTATACATCCAGTCCTGCAATTCTTTTCGTTTCTTCAATGTGCCAAATCTGAAATTCTACAGAAACATGAAGTACTGTCAGCAGTTCTCTGTATTTTTTGCTGTTGGTCCTTTTGCTTGAAAACTTTTGGCAGATGTGTCAAAAACATTGCATTGCACTATCCAAAAGCCACAGGGAAAGGGTTCAATAACAATAAAAAATATCATGAAGGTACATAAAAGAAATTTTCACACCAATAATGGAATGATGAGCCCTTCTTCCCCTGTATCCAATCACACAGACAAAAGGCTAGCAAACTGTAAGTATGTATATATCTTCATAACCACACCCCCAATTATAATTTCATGCTAAATTGCCTTTGTATTTGATACAAAGAAGTTAAATAACAGTATTCACACACACACAAAAGTATTTGCTTGCACAACTGAAGGAGCAGTGAATTATATGGTGGTTGTCATAGCACACCCTGAAAGGAAGAAAGCTATTTTATATATAAGACCAGTCTTAGGAATAACCAAAACGGGTTTCAGTCAGGACAACCACACAACTCATCCACTTCTGCACACATTCAGGAATTATATTTTAAAATTTATTTTAAATCATATAAACTATGATTGATTAGTGCTAATATACTGCTTGAAATGATAGTGCCAGCTGCAAAGACTGTGAACAATGTTACTGAAGAGAATTTATAATAAGCTGTTACCTTCAGTAGGACACAGACACACAAAGAACAAGAGCCCTACATGCAGCATTAGTACTGTGTTGGTACTGTGAAGGAGGGCAAAACTAATGCAGAAAATCTATGCATTTAAGAGTGTGACAGACTGGACATAAATATCCTATTCCTGCCTGAGAAGAGATATTTGAACATTTTCCTTAATCGGTAAGAGTTATGCATTTAGTTAACTGGACTCGATTATATATAAAAACAGAAGAAATTTTGGATAGAAATTAACAGCAAAAACATCTGGCAAGCAATAATTATTACAGTCTGATTTGCAGGGAATATTATGACATCTACATGTGAACTACAAAAATGATCTATCTGAGCCGAATTGATACTGCAATTTGATGGGAAAATCTGATGGGAAAAAAATTGTTTGTACAGATTACAGGACAAACCCAAACTTCCATCAGTAGCAATTACAGCGTAGAACAAGGAATCCTGGAAACTCATTACATCAAAAATAATTTCTAGCACTGGGAAGAAACAACTACAGATAAGAGAAAAATGGAAAAATATAAGCATTAAAAATTCTTTTTTTTTTTTTGATAACTCTACATTAACATGAAATTGCAGTACACTGCACAGGGGCAACCACTGAAAAATATCCAAATGTGTAGCCTACTTAATCACCAGAGCTAGTCAGAGTTTCTACCCCACATCCAGGCTTCAGTCAATGTCACTTGCTACTCTTTCACAGTGACATTTTCCACGTGGCATAAGCAGGGGAAACAGTCTTTACCACAGGCACCAATTTGTAAAGCAGACAGACTTGGTTGCAGAGTTAATCTTGTGGGGGGCTACTTTTCTCTTTGTCAAATTCTTTTTTAACACACCAAGAAGTATAATGACACAGGAAAATAACGGGGAGAAAATGAAGCAGCAGTGAATGAAGTGCACAGAGACAACCAGCCAGCAGCTCTGTAAAGCCCAGGCATCATTGACCAAATAATAAAGTCTTCTGATATCCAGCATTTTATGAAGAGAAGGCAGACAGTTGATAAGTTTCATTTTTATTTCCTGAGAAACTCTGACTGTCAGTATGAAGGATTTCTTCCATTACTTACACCCTCTCTCTTTCACAATGAAACAGTGAGATGCTTTCCTGATATACGAGAAGACAAAGGATCAAAAGACGGCACTTTCTTTCCCTAATCCTTTGGAAAATCCTTTGTTCAAATAAATAAATCTCTTTTCCTTTCTAGGAAAAAAACAAACAAACAAACAAAACCTAATTAGCTAATAACTTCTGGGTTTTGACTGAGGAAAAGGCAGAAGAGATGCAGTCACAGCCCAGTTCTTAAGACTGCTGAGGGTGCAGCAACCCTTACGGATCTCTTCCTCTGTCTTTATCCCTCTGAAAGCCTCTCCTCTGCCTCTCTCTTCCATAACCCAGGAAGCATCAGCACTCCCTAGCACGTGGGGATGCCCTGGTGGACCTTGTCCATGTCCTGCTATTGTCAAGGATACCCATCTGCCTGTGGTAGGAAAGGTGTCTCTGGACAAGGGCTGACCTTTGCCACAGAAATCTTTTGCTTCCCTTTTAAAGCAGATCTTTGGCTGCCATATTTCCAAAGCTTATTAAACTAAATGATGGCTACTAAGCCTAAAAGTCAAGTGTGACTGAATGAATCAATAATAATTCTGTCCATCTTAAATCTGGTCAACCAACCTTTTATTCTCCATAAATCACTAACATCAGAGCATCTCTTGGATCATTCACTACCACAGAAAGATGTACTTTAATGACAATTGTAATTAGGATGTTAGCTAATGATCTGTAACTCTGACTTTATTCCCCTTGTTTTGTATGGGGAAGGGCATTTCTTTTTACTAATGCAGTAAAACAAATGTCCTGAATGAAGAATAACCTTCCAAATAGGCAACTGTAGGATTTGAAAGATGAAATCTTACTGCTATTGATATTAATATGAATTTGGCCACAAAACTACATGGGGACAAGGTTTCACCCAAAACTTTCCTCCACTGCAATCCATTCCTTTTACTTCAAAACCTTAATGATCCAGCTTGAGTTCAAGGTTTGTTAATTCACTTTCATTTCACATTTTACAAGTCTGACATAACGAACCAAATTTGTCTTCAGTGAAATTCCAATTAAATTACATTATGTATGAGTTCGGTCTAGTACTTAAAAAGAAAATTAACCTTTACTTCAATCTTTCCTCATTTCTCAAGGCAGAAAAAAGAATTAGCATGGTGACACTGCAACAATAAAATTATTTTTAAATTTGCCACACTCCTAGAATTCTTGTTTTCTCCTTGTTTGCTTTACAAAATGTTTATTACTTTAGAGCAACTATATAATTAAGATTGGTCTTAACTATAAGCCTTAAAAATAACAGTATAGCTGTCACTGGCTTCCTTATTGTACTCTGTATTTATTACTTTGAAATCTTTATGTTTCAATAAAAACAGAAGCTTTTACTTGCAGAGCCAGTCTCAAAGTATAATAATGATCTCCTGACAGTGCTGATACCTTTTTCAGAAATTTATGCTCCACCAATATTCAAAAGGAGTTTTATATAAAACTAAGGCAGTTGCCTTCTTATTGACTTAAAAAAAAATGTGGAGGAATTTTGGAGAAAGACAAAGGCATTTCTTGCTTTGGAAAGAAAAAAAAATATGGAAACATATTTTCTAAGCTATCTAAATCTATAAGTCTCCTCATGCTGTTGAAATTAAGAATGTATGTAAAAGGTAACTTGGTTTACTTTTAATGCTGATGTGAAACTCTCAGGAAGATTCACAGGATTTTGTTCATGGTTTTGATGCATTACTTGTTTAGAGAACTTCTTTGCATTCCCTGTATTTATATTTTTATGGCACATAAGATAAAATAAAGCAGCAGTTAAAAGGCTTCCTTTTGATTCTTTTTCTTTTTGTATTAATTTCTTTGGTCTATTCTCCCTCCAGCAGATTCACTGAAAAATGTTATAAATTTATTGCAAAAATATATCCTTGGAAGGATTTCAAGTATAAACACACATTCTGTCATGGAATCATGCTGAGTCTGAGAGCGACAGCTCCATCTGCTATATTCACTCCCCCCTCCCCCCAACCCAAACTGTTATTAAACAGTAATTCTTATATGTAAAAACCTGGAAAATATTTTCTGGCAATGAAAATGCAATATGACTGGAAAAAAATAATCAGGAGCTACAGTTTTTCTTGGGAAAGGATGGTATTTATGAATCATCCTTCATAATCTAAATACCAAAACAAAGAAGCAGCAAACAGCGCAATGTTGCTGTTAAATATTCAGGCATTCTGTGCCTCAGAGGAGGGCACATGCTGCACATCCTGCCGTGGTCCCAGTGTGGTCACAGTTCACACAGAGCCTAATCCAGACCCTCAGGAATCAGCAGGAATCCCTCACTGTACTTCAGAGTTTCAGATCAGACTTGTAGCTCTCTTGACACACGAATTAATTTCTTTGCTGGTGCACATGAAACCCATCACCAGAGGCTTGGGCGGGTGCAGAACGAGGGAACAGCTCCATCCAGCTGCAGTGCTGGGCCTATTTCATGGCTCAGTGCTGCAAGCTGGGCACAGCATGCCTGGCATCCCCACCAAACCCCCGTCACTCACAGCCTGTGCCGAGCTATTGCGTACCACTGCTGCTCACTGTGCTCCAATCTGAGAAATTAGCAGACCATTTGTCAGATATAGAGCACAGGAAAACATCACCATCCATTGCTTCGAGGTCAAACACCACACATCAAATAACCAGCCTGCCATGTACAATATCCTCTGACTTACAACTTCCATTGAGAGATAATAGGATATAATAAAACCTTTTTTTCTCTTAGCAACATTTTACTTGATGGTGCCAAGTCTGTATAAACACATCCACAGACTACATCAGTCTTCTTTTGACAGGTCCTTCAAGGGCCCAGCTGTTAGCTGACCACCCTGCAACAGCAAATGTTGTCATATTTTTGCACTGTTTTGAGGAGGCCAAGTATTCCAACAACAGCCATTGAAATGCACTGTTCTCACTGGGATATTTACCATTATATCGATGTATTTGAGCAAATACCACAAGTACCAGAACAACAACAAGTGCCTCATTGATGGATATTGCAGAGCAGCTGTGGCTGTTCAACCTCTTAAGGCTCCAGGAAGACCTAACTGAGCAGCCTTCCAGTAATTAAAAGGGGCTACAAGAGAGCTAGAGAGAGACTTGTTACAGGAGCACAGTGATAGGACAGAGTTTACACAGGCAGAGGGGAAATTTGAATTGGATTTAAAGAAAAAATTCTTTTCTGTGAGGGTGTTGAGGCACTGGAACAAGTTGTCCAGAGAAGCTGTGGCTGCCTCATCCCTGGAAGTGTTCAAGGCCAGGTTGAATGGGACTTTGAGCAATGTGATCTAGTGGAAGATATCCCTGCCCACAGCAGCACAGTGGAAGCTGGATGATCTCTAAGGTCCCTTCCAGCCCAAACCATTTTGTGATTCTGTACTAGCCAGTTTGTAACCTGTGATGACACAGTAACTCAGCATTACCAGACACTGATTAAGAAGACATGGAAGGTGTTTTTAATCTATTAAAACTGTGTGAATTACTCATACAAATTTCACAGAAAAAAATTAATAATGAAAAAATTAAAAAAATAATAACACAACAAGATTATATACATTTTAGGGTAAAAAATACATAAAATCACAGCCACTGATTTTGAATACTGCTGTATTGACACAGCAGGATCTGTCTTACCATGAGACGGTACTTCATTTCTGAATCAACTGGTCTTCCCGCTTCCATGCAGGCTGTAAACCAGGAGATGTCCAGTAGTTCAAACCTAGAGCTGTCACCCACAGCCTGTCCTTTCAGCCAGTCCAGGACCTCCAGGTAAGAGTTGTTCTCAGCCACAATATGAGTGACAGAATCACTGTCAAGAAGTACACAAAAAGTGTTCTTTTTTTTTCCTACTGAATCCAACTGTACACAGATACAGAGCTGTTATTTCTGTGTTTACTTACATCCACTTCCTGAAAATTGTAGTGGATATTGTACATTAGGATGTGGGAAGCACTTAAGTTTTCATATCACCATATATTTATTCTGGTCACTGACTCTGCCTTGAGGAAAGACTAAAGTCTGACAGCTCCTGCTAGTGCAGTATTTTCTTTCTTGAAGGATCACTTACCTTCCATAGACATTAACCTAATACATATTCTTTGCAATTCTGAAAATATCTAGCTTAGGTAAGCAGTACCATAATTAAAAGGCTGCTTAACAACATCTGACAGCCTCTTCCCAATATTCCTCATCAATGAGTGAAAGCTTTGCAAGATTAAAAAGTCAGTTAACAATAACTATTTAAAACTTTACAGCTAGTAACATCTTTCTGGGTACTTAAGTTTTCTGTACTTATACGAAGCCGTTCATTACATATGGCACTGCCAAATGTTCATGAATTAAATCTCATGAACTACGTGCTCCATTTAAACACCATTTCCTTGCTGCTAAGCCAGTATAACAAAACTGATGGTTTAGTGAATACAAAATTTACAGCTTGAATTGTTAATCAACACATTATATGGTGTGCATTGCCTAAAAATACAATAGCACAAATGCTACTGCAGCAAATTTCAGTTGTTGTACTTGCACAACATTGGACAGGATCACCTGATTTAAAGGGGATCCTTTTAAAGATTAAAAAGACACACTTCTGTACCCATCACAGGAAATAATGGACAGGGACAAAGTTAGGTTCCAAGAAACAATTAGGTGTGTACTTGGGATGATCTGTAAGTTTCTATCCGGCCTGCTGATGTTTCTCAGCATGCTTAGAAAAATACAGACTTGGTAGGAAACTTGGAATTTTTCTGAGTGTTCCTGCTCCCTCTGCATCCCACAAGGGTGCTGTCACTCACACAAAAACATGAGAGAAAGGAGAAAATTCTTCATTTGCATCAACTTGTAGGACAGAAGTATCTAGAAAATATATTCCAACATTAATTTCTATCAGGCAACAGATTCCTAAACTCCTTGCGGAAAAGGCACAGACAGACAGTGTTTTTACATTATTTTTACAGAAGGAAAGCTAGAGTTGGAACATAAATTGTCTTGATGGCAGCCATGTCCATTTGAAAGTCTCTGTGACTTTCTGCTAGCCCATGATGGTGACAGCTTTCTGCATATACAGCAAAATTGCCAATGGACCTGACAGATTGCTCTGCAACCCTCTGTAACACCTGGGCAAGTTGAGCCATCAGCCTGTCGAAGCAGAGAGGACACCACTGGTGGAGATTGCTGCTTAGCATGGACACAAAACATGATGTGTGCTGTTAAAGGCAGACTGCACAGCCTTTCAAAGCAAACTACCTTCCAGAAAACCCAGAAAATCCCTTGGTCTGTCTCTGTGATTCTTACGAGTAATCACTAATTTCATTAAGGCACGAAATCACAATGACAAATACTGGAATCACTCCATAGAAAGCTGGTATCAAATAAGTCTCAAATGCGATAAACATACTGTATTTTGGAACTATAAGAAAAGTGCTGAAAGGACTGTGCTTCAGAAATGTGTGTCATGCAATAGCACAATTTTTTTTTCTCCATATAGTGGAACTTGTAGAGCAGAGTCCATTGAAAAGGAATAAATCCCAATTTATTTTTTTCTAAAAGACTACAAACACAGATGAAGTGAATCTCCATGAAATACTGGTGGCTTTATTATTACTTAACCCTGCTAGGTCCCACTTTAATTAAACTGTCACATCTTTACACTTGAGTTAAAAAAACCAAACAGTTAGAGACATAGAACTTCTGCTTCCTGTGGTTTATTTCACTTCATATAAAATATTCATATGTTATGTATTTGTACCAAGCTGCAGAGCTGGGAACTTTGCCATAACTCTGCTCACAGCAGCAGTTTAGCTGCTGTGCTCCAGTTTCCTCTCGTACCTGTACAGCTGTGCTATTTTCTTGGCACAGAACATAACAAATTTAGCATTTCCTCTGGCATTTTCAAAAGCAAAAATCAACACTTAAATAGTTTTGTTTTATCCAGCAGCAGCTAAGCTGAAATGAAACATAACACCTGCCTCATATAACTTACAGAAAGTCCAAAATACTGGCAATAAATACTTGTGTGTCAAAGCAGCCCAGATAAAGTATTTACACAGACCTCTAGAGATTATTAATGTAGGATCCAGAGCAGCACTCTGCATTTCTTTATTCCCCAGGAATTCAATTAGTTTTGTATCACATGCTAATTGCCTACTTCTGTTCAATACCTGCTTGAATCTTGCTTTACAAATTATTTCACCCTCCCTTCTTCCTCAGACTTTCAAAGTTGATGGGATTGAAAAAAGGTCTGTGGAAATAAGCTTTTATAGGGAGGACTCAGTTGTATACTCTCTTTGTACAGATCCAGAGAAAGGATCAATACTTGGCTTTCCTCCAGCTTCTCAGAAAACCTATATAATGATACAGCTTTTGGAAAACTGCATAATGACATAACCAGCACTTATGTAAAGCACTGTTTGGAGGAAGGCTTCCTTCAGAATGTTCTGGTTCACTGAAACCAGACAAACCTAAATCTGGAGTATTTTTTCACTCTCAAATGCCACATCTGTGGTATTTTACTCCTAAGATTTTTCTCCAGTGCTCTTCCAGATTATACCAAAGCATAAGCCATAACTAAGAGTCACATCAGAGTAAAAAAGTTAAATACTGTAACACCAGAGATGATGTAGGCAAATGCCCCCCCTCAACCCATCACAATTTCCATTCCTGCATATTTAATTTTTTTCATTTTCACAATTGGCCATTAAATTTAGATTAATCTTAATCTGACATCAGAGGAAATAAACAATGACTGATTCAGATGAGCTAAAGACACAATTTATATGTAGACACACAATAATTGACAGATTTAAAATAAATTAGAAATGCACATTTGAAAAGTGAAAAAATTAGAAATTTTGCTAAGTTTTGAGCTTTCCCTGCTCTCTGTCCAGAAGGCAATAGAAATAAACCACATACTAGGAACACCCACTGAACTCCTGAAACATTTATAATGAAAAGAGCCAAGTATATCCACCAAAAACATAGGCAAAAGCTTCAATCACAGTCACTTGCATGACTATATTTATTGAATTAGAATGCCTGATACAGCATTACTACATGTTATTTCAAAACACATAAACATTTTCCTACCTTAGCTCACTTTCTACTCTGAAACCTTTTCTTCTTCCCAGTTCCATCAAAAACATCCTTCTGGTCGCTCCCATCTTCCTCTGCATAATAAAAATGACAAAGTTACTGAACTTTATTTCATAACTGCAGGAAAGTTTTGGGGAATGCAACCCTTTTTGCCTCTTCCTCTGGGACATTACAGCTGGAGCTTTGAACCTCTCCATGCTGCAAGGTAGAAGTGCTTTCACTCGAGTAAAATAGAGGTAACATGCTTTCTGCCAGGCAACAGCTGTATTTAATGTCACCACCCGTTGAAGTCATTTTCTTGTTTCCCCTCTGAAATCAAAAGCAGGTGCTACACACGCAGAAACATCACTCCCTCTCTACCAGCTGGGACTTCTTCAACAGAAATGCTCCAGACAGGTGCAAAAATGTTTTCATTCCTTAAAACAGCCATTGCCTGCAAAGACCATCCACATAATACTGATCAGCCAAATCACATCAAAATTGCAACCAGGTCTTCAGCTGATTGATTTACATTCCTCATCTAGAGGAGGGGGTACTACTCATTGCAGAGCTACACCAAATTTTTTACCAGTGTCATGTTGGATCCAGTTCTGTATCTCCCTGAATTTCCATTAGAGCAAGGTGAGCACAAAGAACCAGGTTTACAGCATCTACTTCAGCACAAATCTACTTCAGTGGTAAATACCCCTATTCCCATGTCAAGCTAGATTTTAATTTTTATCCTAGTAGAGAATTTGGATTTTACCAGTCCTTCACAACACATCAGAAGTGTTATATGTTACAATTCTCACTGCTCATGTTCAGGAGGAGAAGCAAGTTGGAAAAATCTCTAAGTCAGATCTATCAATTATATTTTCAGTTACTTTATCACAGATGGATATACAGGCTGAGTTTCAGGAAAATGAGTCAAAACCTGTTTCCTGCAATTATGGCCCTGAGTTTAAAATTAAATTGTAGAAGTATTGCTGATATTTTCTGAGCCCTATAGCTCTTGCTGCTTCTACTGTATTATTGCAGATATAAAGAAATACTTTTCATCAGAATAGAAACTAACCATCAAAAATTAATATAGAGCTTTCAGCTCTGGGGTCTTCCTGAGGCCATGAAAAAAATATATACATAGTGCAGTATATAGATTAGACTGGATTAATTTCTTCCCTTGCCTAGGGACAAGCTAGAAGCCAAAATATCTATTCCTCTTTTGGATTTATAACATTAAAATTGTCAAAATAAATAATTTCAAGGTTATTTTGAAATTATATGAGATATTTTCATAGGAACTGGAAAATGGACAAGCTGACTTTAGGAGGCTTAAGCAGAAGAATAGCAGCAAGGAAGCAAAAAAAATAGGAATGGATCTGGCATTAAGGCTGAGAAATCTGTTTTAGTTGTTCCATGTTTTCTTTCCAGACTACTAATCAACCATTGAACACTGGTCACTTCCCTGTTTATAGCTTTCCTAGGCTTGGTAAAACACTTTATCTCAATCCCTACAAGGAATAATGTATTGGAGAACAGATTCTTTACATATGTTAAACAAAGTTTTATTTTATGTTATGATTAATTCAGTGCTCTAGAACATGTAAATATAACTTTCCCCAGAGTAACATCAATATGCTCAGTGCCAGTAAAATCCTTCTGGCATGAATAATAAGTTATTATTCTTTTGTGTTACTGTTATAACTCTTAAGCCAGATTTTTGAGGGTATCAAGGAGCCAAAAAGCTGCAAACAGAGATCTAGTGGGATTTTCAAAATATCTAAGCAACCTAGGCACTCAGCTCCTTTGGAAATCAATTTCTGGCTTTGAACCTAATGCAAAGAGATTTTCTCTAATAAACACAGTGTAATATGAACAATTCTCTGCCAATGATGCAATTTTCATTAAATGTACCTTCTAAAATTAACAGGATTTCCATATCCCAGATGAGTGAATTACTTACTCTCCTACAATATTATAGCATAGTATTTTTGACAGTACCACAGAAAGTAGAACGTGCATTAGGGAGAAAGCAAATACAACAGAGAAAAAGCATGTCTTTTATTTATGACAAAGGAAAAGTATACTGCTATCTGAGTCATGACACCACATGTGATTCGTGGCCTGCAATCACAGAAACTGGCAGAAATTTTCCATCTCATTACATTCTCATGGAGTTCAGACTATTTCCCATTCCTTGAGGGAAATCTGAACAAATTTTTATATTCTTGCTATGGATCACTTTTGCACACTATCAAAGGCAAAGATTAAGATTTCAATACAAATACTGATGGCCATTTAGGTAAACATTTTTCATCGCTTGTGATGTGGGTGCCAACAACAGCATCCCAAACTCCTCTGAGGCACAGAGTACTGATCAACTTCAAAGGGAGGTTCTTTGAGAGGAAAAGTGCTGCAAAGTACAGCTCCTCTGAATTTCAGTATTCACACACACTTTCACTGCACATTCTTGATTACTGCCAGTCTTTTGGTGCCCTGCTGTCATGTGAGCTGCATTGTAAATATGTTATAAAATAGTACTTGTCCATTCATGTAGCTTTCATGAGGAGAATTGTGAAATTTGCTTTTAATACACAGCTATGATCTGCTAACCTTCAGAGAAAGCATCTCTCAAACACCAACAATAAAAATCAGAGAAGTGATTGGAGGCTTTCTTATTTCAGATAGGCTTAACAGCATCTCATGCAGTACTGTTTCACAATGATTAATTTTCCTTAGCTTTTTCATTTAGTAATTTTTCTTCAGTAATTCTGTATTTTCCAATGAACCAAGTCATGGAAATTTTTTAATGCT
>WAAE01026087.1:0-18909 GCA_013400495.1 Nicator chloris
TAAAAATATGTGAACCTGTAGACATTCAAAGACTCTTTTTTCCCTGATCTCATCAGGAGACTTCATTTTCTCCCCATCTGAACTTCTCCCCAGCTAGCACTGATCCCAGAACAACCTCTGGGGAGGACTGTCTTCATGGTTTATGTGGTTCTATCACGGGCTTTTGGCTTGTCTTTTATCCCCTCTTTAGAAGATACACAAACCATTACAAAATAAATATTACATCTCTGCCTACATTTTGGGTGCCCTGGGTTTCACCCAATGTTGGCTAGATATTCCGGTCAGGTTGCCTTTAAAACTATACTGTTCCCATCCCCTTAAGTATGTAAGTACTATCCTAGCTCATATCTCACACCAGAGGTTTCAACTATTATAAAATTTTTAATACTGTTTAATACGTAAAAACACAACTGTTAAAAACACAACAGACAGAGAACATAATTTGCAGTATTTTTGAAAACTTTTCCCCCCTACATTGTTTTAAATTGGTATAAGTGGTTGCCTGTACAGTGCCTTTGCTCTTCAAATGTAAGGAACTTACTGCAAGTGAGAGCCAAACCAGAGTCGTTCCATATTTGTGTTTTGATTCCTAAGGTTCACTATATTTGCCAGATCTGGATTTTCCAGCAGCAATGCAAGTGGAAAGAGTTGCTTGATATTGAAGTATCCATAGAAACTGCAGGTTTTATGTATTATATAGGACTTTTTGCCCAGCCTCTTCCATTACTCAAGAATGAAGGAACAGCCAATTCCTTAAATATATAGACTCAGTTATAATAAATTTTCCCAAAACCAAACTGTCATAAGAGACTCAATCTTTAGCTTTATAAAACTGTGTGATAAATTGATTGTCTCCACATGATTCTGCACACAGATAAAGAATTCATACTACTTACCAAATCTCTGCCCAAAGAGTTATTAGGCATGCAGCTGTGTACCAGTGTTTTAATTAATATTCAGTAAATAAAGAGGCAAACTTTGCACTTCAGCAGCATAGTAGTATTAGTGTATTCATGATCTGGAAATGTTTATATCTTTATCTCAGTTTTAAGGTAGAAATCCATATAATAAAAAATTTTCTTTCAAGGCCAAACTTTTGCACCAAGTTTCAATTCAGCCAAAAGGAAAGCCTAGGTCTTTTAGGTAGGCAGTCTTCCATCAGCAGCCTGTGAGGGAGACAAAATGTGCTATAGCTAGAGGTTTGGGAAGCACCAACAGGTCTCTGGCTCATGGAAGCTTGCCCAAGTCCATCTCCTCATGTAACATATCCACACCCATGACAGCAAACCCTTTATGCTGCAGCTTGCAATCAAGCTCAAACGACATTACATAGCAAATACTCCTTGGTAGCACTGATTTTGATGTAACTCGTGAATCTTAAGAGTCTCATTACATCTCCAGCTGATGCAAAATAAATTAACAAAAGCAACAAAAAATAACTCTCTCTCAAATTCACGTGTAAAAGAAAAAATAACAAGCAAACAAACAGATCTGATTATCCTGGCTCCAAGGGAGCCAGTACTTCTTTTCTTGATGCTACAGAGAAATGTGCTCATTTCAGTAATTTAAAATAGATCAAATTCCTCTTCATCATTATGTTTTCCAGCCTGGAAAGTTTGGTGTTTTTTTCTCTTCCTTTAGTTTTTGGGGTTTTTTTTAAATTGTGAGAAGATTGATCTGAAATAAAGTTTGTTTGTTTGTTTTCTACCAGGGGAATATCTTGATGATTCCCAAGAATGCCAGTTGTGTGAAATATCCTGTCAGAAATGCATTGGACCTGAGTCAGACAACTGCATCAGCTGCCCACCCACAAGGTAATTGTCTCCTAGCATGGTGCAGTACAAAGATCTCACATCACCATCTGGAGAAGTTGCTGTATTGTGTTTAGCAGAAACTACAGAAGCAAGTGTCTAGGGCAAAAAAATCCAGAGGACTTGAGAAAACAATTCTTATGTGAACAAAATAGCTGGCTACATAAGCAGTTGATGTTTAGCATCATGATTCCCACAGGTAAAGAAAAAAATTCCTTTTTATATGTAAAATATACTTTCTTTCATTGTCATCCTTTCTAAGTCGTAATTGCTGGAATCACAACTGACAGTTTTGACAACAAGAATCTAGGGCATCTGCAGCACTACACAGCTATGAGGATTGGCTCAAGGCATGAGTACGGATGCTGAGGCTGATTTTGGGAGATATTCATAGCACCTTAACATCATTCCCTACCTGGGGTGTTGTGGGTTAGGCCGATATTTCCAACCTGTCATGAGGATTGAGCAGAACTAGAAAGAAGCTTTTCCACAGGACTTTGCAAATCAGAGGTTTAAGTTTAGGTCATGTCACACCTATTCCAGAGGACTACTGGTTTCATACATGTCCTACTCATAGTTGAATTCTCACACAAATAACTCTGGTTCTGTTGCACTGGATTGTGTTGTAGCCAGCTGACATTTCCACAGGCACGAAAACAGGATCAGATCCTCTAAGGCAAGGGAAGAAAATCCCTAAGCAATTCTGCAGTTTGCCTTGAAAATACCTGTTATATGACTATGCCAATGAAAGACATACCAGGAGCAATGGAGTCCAAACAAATTCATAAGTGAGGAAGCATTATTAAATTCTGTTACACCAGAAATGACAGCAGAGGAAATCTGGGCAGAATTTTGTACTGAGGAGTGGATTTTTCCTATTCACAATGACATTTGAATTAGATTATCTGTTCCTTCCTTGCAACTTTTTTTGTGAGCTTTACATGAAGATATTTTCAAAGCAAAGATGGAACTAAGCACCATTATGCTGAACCACCAAGGTGTTTGCAGCAGTGAGGTCTCAGTGATCTTTTGGAAGGATGCTGCTCTAAACACCATAATAAATTCTCTAAAAATCCTGAATTTTGGTATCTAAGGTTTCAAAAAGCTTTCTGAGACCCTTCTGCGCATTATGAAAGCTGCTAGAAAAAGCCATATTAAATGGGACTGTCTACAGTGAAAGAAATAATAATACAGAGAAACCTTGCCCAGAAGCTGAAGAGTTGCTCATGCAAATCCAGGGTAGAAGTCAATTTATTTGATAATAAAATCATTGCCAGATCATTTGATAAATGAAAATGCTACTACCTGAGTTTTTTTTGTTCTATTGGTTTTGGGTTTTTGTAAAGAAAAAAACTCATGAAATTGTAGTTTTTTATCCAGACAAACTGATTATCACAAAATTCCTTGTCCATCTGTTTACAGTTTGAGCCAAGGTTAGTGACAAGATCTGACCAGGTGTTTCCCATTAGGGGCAACGTGACAAAGAGCAAGAAAAATATTTACCACTGCGAGAGCTGCTTGTAAGGATGGCGATCATTAGAGCTAGCACACGTTGTTGAACTCAGTAATATTTGCATGCCATATAAGCATAGTCCAGCTATCTCCAGTACCTCTGTCACATTTCTCCTTTTCTTTCGGAATAAATCTGAAAATTATCATAGCAACTGAAATTTATGAAGACATATTGCAGATACTCTCTAACGCCATTGGCTGACTCCAAGAAAACATGCAGTGTCATAATATAATGGAAATTATATAGAAATTATTTAAAAATTATATTTCCGTGTGTATTATATGGAAATATATATAAAGGCCAAAAATGGCCTTTTGTTGTCTAGGTGTACTCCAAGCCTGTACTAACAGCCAAAATGGTGCTCAGCTTCTCTAGAAACTGAATCCCAAGTCCTCAGATAGCAAAGTGGTCAAAGCAATTAAGTGAAGAAGATTACAGCCTTTCCTTTCTTATTTTCTTAGGAGGGAACACAGTGTTAAAATCTAGCCAACTTGTTTTATATTCTTTCAGTTGTCTATGAATGATGCATGAATTGATGCATTTCTATTTTTTTCCCAAGCAGATTAAAACAGCAGTGAAAAATGGACCACAAATTTTCATCACATAAAAGGATTTTTTAGCAAATATTTGATTATCCAGCAGAAGGAGATAATTTAGCAGCCAGACTCCTGTGTACTTATAGATAGGTGTGTGTCCTGGTTCCAGCCAGGATGGAGCTAATTTTTGCAGTAGACAGGAGGGGCATGGCTAGGGCTGGGTTATTCTGTGCTACCTGATCTTGTTTCCAGTGGTGGGGGCAGGCGTCCCTTTACAGTCACAGAGTGTGGCATGGTCAGGTATTCTGCGGGGTTCCATGGTGTAGAGGCAAGTGCTGGCACGTGAATCATTCTCCTGCTGTACACTTTGCTGTTGGTATTCTCACTGTTACTCTTAATTTTCTTTTTCATCGCTGTTTCCGGTGAATTGTTCTTATTTCAACCCATGCTCTTTACCTTTCATGCCTCCAATTCTCCCCTCTATCCCACCACAGGGGACAGGGATGGGAGAGTGAGTAAGAAGCACTTGGTTTGGAGTGTTTTGGTGGGAGCACTAAATAGGTCTATTCCATTGCTAAACCCCAACAACCTTGTTTGGCACCCAATGTGGGGCAGGAAGGGTTGAGATAACAACAGACCTGAGCATTTGTCTAGTTTGTGGATGGTATCTGACCCTGTCTGTGCCTCCATATATGCTCTGTATGCTCCTCATAATGTACAGTTTGAGAGCAGGGAGGAGGATCAGGATTGCTCACTTGCTGTACTGTGTGATAGCAGCTCAAGACATAACAAGATCAAGGGAAGTGAGGGTTATCTGGGGTGTGTATCCAGTGTTGCTCTTCTACCCTTATCTCAGGCACGATTGTTGGGAATCCATTGATAATCATGCTCAGCCCATGGGAGAACAGGAGTGGATGCTTTTCCCTTCTTTTTACCCCCCTTTTCTCCTTCAGAGAGCTTGTGAGAATTTTTTATTTCCTTTGGATGTTAAGGAATGCATGTTCTTATTGCTGAGCCTGGTATGGCTCCTCGGTGTGGTCTATACCACATTTAGGGCCAAGAAAGAGATTTCTAGGAAGGTCATTCAAAGATCTGCCCTGAGTGTGGGCAGATTTGAGCGGCACAGAACATGGGAGAAAATGGCACTTTTGGGGGGAAATTCTCTGCTCCAATGGTTAGGAAGTTCACCCCTGAATGACTACCGGACCCTAATAAAGTGACAACATTTGCAAGGAAAATGCTGAGGCAACTCCATAGGCACTCCACAACTTATTGCAGTGTGCTGGACCCTGGATACTCTTTACTGGGCAAAGATCAACACTGACAGTGCCCTCAGGGAAAGGGGGTGGAAATCAGACCAACCAGCACCATGGCCACTCAAATTGCAGCTGAAACAGACGAACATATGCAGGTAGCAGCTGCCCCTATATTATATATAAGTAGACATCCAAGACCAATTCAGTTTGCTTCGTGATGAATGAAGAGGGAGCAGGGCCTTGTGGAAAGATTGTCCAAGACTTTGGACAGATTTGAAAGCCTCAAGAAAGCTAGAGAGCCCTATGCCCCACCAACACAGACCAGAGTCTCTGCTGCTGGGAGCAAGTGACCCACTGCATGGAAGAGAGAGGACACAAGAGGTAACCTGTGTTTTTACTTGTGTGACTACAGAGAAGACATGAGGAAGTGGGATGGAAAACCTACTTCTGCCCTGGCAACATGGGTACCTGAGCTGAGAGGAAGAACAACCATCACAGAAAATTCTTCAGGGTAAATGCCGCTGCAGTTTCCACTGGCCAAGTACTCAGACAGAACAGGAGAGCTGATGTAACTTCCCATCCTCTTGAAGTTCTCCAGTTAATATTTTCAAGAAGCAAGTGATGAGCACAAGGACCAGGCCTGGAGGGGCTCTGCCTCCAGCCAGTGGGAGGAAAGGGACAATCTCATCTATTGGACTGTGTGCATCCCATGGCCTGGCACATCAGACCCACAAGAGTGTAAGGTTTTAGTTGATATTAGAGCACAGTGTACCCTGATGCCATCAAGACATGTAGGGGCAGAATCCATCTCGATTTCTGGTAGGACAGGGGGGCCCCGGCACACGTCTGCTGGAAGGTGGAGAGGCCCTGTCTGAGTTTGAGTGGCAATTTGACCGCGTTGTGTGTGGCCCAGAGGCCCTGTGCATCCTTGGCAGAGATTACCTCAGGAGAGGGCATTTCAAAGACCCGAAAAGGCCATTGATGGGCTTTGGGGGGAGCTGCTGTAGAGGCAGAGGAAATTAAAGAGCTGAACACTTTTCCTGGTGTCTCAGAGGACCCTTCTGCTGTGGGACTGCTGAAGGTAGAATAAAAACACCACTACCACAGCAGTGCACCATTGTTAACACCACGCCAGCCAGGACTCTGTGACCCTCATCTATGAGACAGGTCCTGAACTGGAGACCCAATGAGTGGCCAGCAAGACTCACTTATGCTTTAGTGGTCCTTCATGGCCAGTGTGCAAGTCCAGGGGAGACTGGCAGGGGACTGTCATGGCCTGAAGGAAGTCACACCACCACTGAGCACTGCTGTGCCGGAGATGCTGGAACCCCAGTATGAACTGGAGTCCAGGGCAGCAGAATGGTGCCACCATCATTATTGCAAAAGTGCTCTTCTCTTTTACTTCAGCAGAAGAGTGAAGGCCATAGTTTGCTGGAGGGGCATTTGGTACAGCTGGAGTTGCTCACCTCAAGGGTGGAAACACAGCCACACTATTTGCCATGGGCTCACCCAAACTGCACTAGAAAAGGCAGAGACTCCACAACACTTGCAATACATTGATAACATCATCTGGGGAAACACAGCGGAGGAAACTTAGGGAACTGAGAGAAGATAGTTCAGATCATCCCGAAGATTTTAGCATAAAACAAACTAAGGTGAAGGGAAGTCCCAAGAAATTCAATTTTTTAGGAGCAAAATGACAAGATGGACATTGTCAGGCTCAAATGCAGGTCAGGTCAATAAAATAACAGCTATGTCCACACCAAACAGCAAGAAAACCCCATGACCTTTCCCTAAGTACTGTGGAGTTCTGGAGTATGCATATTCCAGATTACAGTCAGATTGTAAATCCTTTCTATCATGAAACAGAAAAGAAGAATGATTTTTAGAGGCATCCTGAACAGCAACAAGCTTTTGAGCAAATTAAACAAGAGATTGTTTATGCAGTAGCTAGTCAGGACAGGACAGGTTGTAAAAAATGTGATCCACGCTGCAGCCAGGGAGAATGGTCCTTCCTGGAGACTCTGGGAAACAGCTTCAGGGGATAGTAGAGGACAACCACTGGGGTTCTGGAGTCAGGGACACTGCGGATCTGAAGCCTGCTACACCCCAACTGAAAAGGACATACTGGCAGCTTCAGAAGGGGGTTGAGCTGTTTTAGAAGTGGCTGGCACCAAAGCACAACTCCTCTTGGCACTCTGACTGTCAGCAGGTGGCTGGGTGTTCAAAGAGAAAGTCCCTTCCACACCTCATCCACTGATGCTACATGGAATAAATGGATTGCACCGATCACACAGTGAGCTCAAACAGGAAACCGCAATTACCCAGGGATCTTGGAAACCATCGTGAACTGTCCCAAAGATGAAAATTTCATCGTCAACATCATCATCATCATCATCATCATCACCATCAGAGGAGGAGGAGGAGGAGGAGGAGGAGGAGGAGGAGGAGGAGGGGGAGGAGGAGGAGGAGGAAAGTCACAGGCTGAAGATGTCTTATAACTGGCTAAAAGAAAACAAAAAGTAATATGCTCTCTCTGCTGTTGGTTCCTGCCATACCGTAGGGATACATTGAATATGGAAAGCTACTGTAGGGAGTTCTACACAGCAAGTCACAGAAGGTACTGAAGTAGATCATGTCAAATTGCAGAGCTGAAAGCAATCCAGCTGGCTTTAGATATTGTTGAATGAAAGAAATGGCCAGCTGTCACATGAGCTTTACACTGACACATCAAACGATAGCAAACTGTCCGTGGAGGTGGTTGGACAAATGGAAAAAGACCAGTTGGCAACACAGGTAAAAAGCAAAGGCCACATGGTTATTTAACACCCAAGGCTCTGCCAGTTGAGCTCACCCCACCCAAACAAAACCCCATGTACTGTAGAAGAGGATAAAGTCTCTGCGTTTTGGAACACAGGTTAAATTAGTCCTGCCTCAAGCAAAGGTAAACCCATCCGTGGGACTTGGTGGACTTGGTGGATAAAGTAGAGGACCAGGGAAACACGATGCATTACTCAAGGGGATTTGATTTTTTTTTGTGTAGGAACAGTCTGTAATGTTGAACTGTATAATATTTGTTGCTGAATGACCCTACATACACACAGATTATTCCATAACTACTGTGGACAACGAGTATAGCCAGTTCCAGGTACACCAGCTGTGAGCTCCTGTCACAGCAACCAGCTGATAGCACACCAGCCCTCCTGCCCTGGCAGATATCTAGGATGGGTAGAACCCACAGTCTTGAACTAAATTTAACAGACATCTTGGAGGGACAGCTGTTGACTGTGGAAATTATAGCTGTGCTCGTGTGTGTATGCATACATATGTGTGTGTGTATAACTGGAAGGTGTAGGACAATATAGATGATATAGACAAGAGACAGATGGTATAGAGATGAATCATGTCCTGGTTCCAGCCAGCACAGGGTTCATTTCTGCAGTACTCAGGAGAGGCAGGGCTAGGACTTGGAAGTTATTCTGTACTACCACAGTGTTATTTCCAGGGGTGGGGGAAGGGGTGCCTTTCCAGGTTTCACGGCAGGACGCAGTCAGGCATTGTCAGGGGTTCCCTGTGGCACGGCTGTGAGCACTGCCATGGGAATTGTTCCGCTGTTGTATGATTTGTAATTGATACTGTTGCTGTTCCTGTTCACTTTCTTATTTCTTTGCTGTTTTTTGTTCTTATCTCAACCTGTGATCTTTACCTTTCGTACATCCAATTCTCCTCTCCATTCCCAGCAGAGGAGGGAGAGGGAGGACAGGCAATTAAGCACAGTGTGGAGTGTTTCAAGGGGAAAACTAAATCAGTAGATACCATTCCTAAGTCACAAAAACATGTAAGTCTAAAAATACAGCTCCTAAAGGCCAGTATTCAAATAGATATTTGACTTCATGTACAAGGTCATATTACTGAAGCCATAGAACTTTTTAAAGGCAGTCTTAAAAGTAAAACAGATGGATTATTCCTTCACAGAGAAAGAGCAAGTATTGCTTTCCTTTTAGCAGACACATGGGACCATTGTCCGAGATTGTGATATAAGAACATCTAGGTAAAGGACCAAAAGGTGATTTTTCTCAGAAAAATATTTCAGAGGAAAATAATCTTTGAAGTCTAAGATTCATGTTCAAAACACTTTTCATATAGTAAATACTATGAATAAGATCAGGAAAACAAAGTCTTGAAGTTCAAAGACTTGTAAATAGAGTGAGAGGAAAATTTATTGAGTTTCTTTTCAGTTTCCTTTAGATTTAAAGAACAAGTAGCAGCTAAATTGGTAATTATGCCTCTGTCTTCTTTAAAAGAGTTTTTGATGATGGCTGCTGTGTTATGCAATGCCCCAGAGGAAAGTTTGAATTCAGACAGCAGTGTCACTTGTGCCATCATACCTGCCTGGATTGCAGTGGAAGTGAACCTAACAAATGCACCACTTGTGGAACAGGTAAGTAAGATTTCCTTTTGCCAGCTTTTTCCCCTCCCTTGGCCTCCAAACTCCCTTTTCCCTCAGCTCTCAGGGCCTGTTGTTAGATTCAATAAAATGAGTTTGCTTTTACTACCAATCTGCATCATAATCTTCTTGTGACTCTGAGGGGAATTGGAACACTTTTTTTTAAAGTACAAGAAAACACAACTCTGTATCGTCCTTTCACCTTAAGGCATTTCCCTTGGTGTTTTTTCAATAGGAGATTTTAACAGAAACAGAAACAAGAAAAATAAAGGGACAGAAAACCTACATAACCTGCTTCTGGAAAAGAAAACCTCATACATGCTTCCCCCAGCCACTGCTCAGGATGTGCTATACTGAAATGGAGCCAGTTTGCTCAAGCAGGCAGGGAGCCAGGCTGCTTTCCTAAGCATCTCTCTGGGAAAGGCTAAGAAACAAGCATGGTGGCATCCACTGGAGTTTGCTGTGTCCCTACAGCTGAACAAACAGGGTAGAGAAGCTTATCACCAACATACATTTTTATAGATCTTAGGTTGAGAAGAAGGGTAATGTAGCGAATTCTGTGAAAATTCCAAAAATTCACTCTTCTCCCTTTGAAAATCTGTTTTAAAAATTATTTCCCATTGTCTGTCTAACATCTGATGAACAAAAACCTGAGGCCATTACCTGCAAGCATGTGCAACTAGTCTGAACTGTCCTTGGAAATGAGTGTTTAAGATCTAATTTATAATAAAGACTAATTTTTATGACCAGTCTTCTGACGGTTCACATGGATTCACAGCCTTTTCATTTCAGCTGCTGCTTCCATTTCAGTCCTAATCAACAATGGCACAGAATTTATTTATTTATTAGGGTCTAGACTACAACCAAACACTAGTATGGTTGCATTTAGTTGTACTGCTGATGAGATTGACTTGCTCACTTTGGGAAATGTGGCTCAGTAGATGAAGTTTTCAAATGGTACTTCAGGTCTAATCAGAGAGTGAGTTTGTATAATTGTTCCCCGAAGTCTCTCCCTCATGGAGGACAGAAAGATATATTTCTGTATTTCTGTGAATCAAGAAATTGAGATGCTGATGAGACTCACACCCTTAGGAGGCAGGAAAATTAAAGATTTGTGCATGAAAAGTAAAATAAATAAAAATCAACTTCTGCTATGGTGCAGCATTATTTCCTATTATAGCTGCTTTCTCTGCATTTTCAAAAAGAAATTCTGGTAAGCAAATTCTTGCTCTGCAGTTAAGGCAGTGAAATACACTTAGCACAGTTATATGTGTAATTTATACTGTAGGGTAACTGATTAGAAAACTCCCCATGTTGTAGCACATGGCACATGAAGTTATATGTGTTTTCACAGGCTGGACTCTGAAGGATTTGGAGCAGGGGACCTCCCAGTTCTCATGCTTCAGAGAATGCTTGTGCTTTGATAGCTAATAGCTGCATGTCTGCTATTTAAATTCAAATCTAGATGATTTCACTAAGATGAGGATTACAGTTTGATCTTCTAGGGACACAGATTGACTCTTGCCAAAGGTGAAGTGGGCCACTTTGCTTTCCTAATAATAATTGTACATTTGCATGTACAATGCATTACAAATACTTGTTTGTCCTCTGCAAGAGAACTCAGTGATGAAAAAGTTTTGATTTTTTTTTTTATTAAATTGATGGATGTAAAGACTAATTGTTTGCTAGCATGACATTTTATATGCCATTAGTCTCCAAGACTGTGAACAGTTTGAGGTCCTGAAACTTTTATACATCTCATCTGGTGTAAAACTGTATAATCTAGCAGTCAGTGTCTCTACTGCAACACTGGAACTTCATAAAGTTCCTTCTAATACCCCAAACGCCCTCTGTGGCTGACAACTTCTTCCCATTTGCTTGCCACACAGACAGAAGAGGGGTGGAACGTTTCCTGTATCGTGGGGAGTGCAGAGACAACTGTCCTCCAGGTCACTACCACTTGGAGCACACCTGTGTGCCTTGCCCTGGCCACTGTGAGGTGTGCCTGAACTCCAGCCACTGCAAAAGATGTTTCAGAGGCTACCACCTCACTCAAAATGTGTGTCAGAAGCATAGTTGTGGAGAAGGTAAGCATCCTTCATTAGGAGATAACAAATACTCTATTCAATTTGTTACAGAAATCTGCTTAAGCATATTAAAAAATGTTTTGAAATACACAGTCATACCTGACCCTGAGGTCCTTGAGTTCCAGCTCTGATCCTCTCCTAGTATCATATTATTGTAAAGCAACAGTATTTTCCTCAAACTGAGTGGGTTTTGCAAAAACAAGTGAGAAAACAAGTTTTCATGAGTCTTTCTCATTTGAAAGAATTTTAATTTGAATCAAGTTTATTTCCAGGAACCTTGCTTAGTGCTTCCAAATGTTGCATTATCTAGAATTAACCCCAAACTGATGATTTGCAAAACACAGGTGAAGTGGAAGATCCTGACTCTGAAGACTGCACACCGTGTTCAGATGGATGCCACAACTGCAAACAGGGTAAATTTCCCCTTAATCAACCTTGTTGTTATTCTTAAGGTAGGGAAAATTTAGTTCCCCTCACTCTTGTCATTAGCTTAAGTGCATGCTGCTGAGCAATAAGTAATTGGTGCAGGTGGCTTCTCACCAAGTAAATTATATTCCATACTATATTTATTTTTGAAATAATCTTCTAAAATTTATATTCAGCATAAATAAGAATAATTTTCTATCAAGTTAGCTATTAAAATTTGCAGCACTTTTATTTTTTCCTGTTCAAATTCCACACCCAGGCTGAAATATTTACTGACTTTCTGAAGTTACTAAGCTATTATCAGACACAGAATTTTACTGCAGATGTTCAGATTTTCTGCACCTCGAAACAGATCACCACCCTCTGTTTTTTCTTCAAGGATATTGACATAAGGACAATCTTTAAATTTCATTCAAGAGCAAGGTATTGGAATAATAATGCTACTGCCCTAAAAAATCCCCTGTATACATTTCAAGGTTGGTGCAGGCTAATTCATTCATCCATGTGCAGTTCATTTGGAGTTCCTGTGAGGCAGAAAAGAAAGGAAATACACTGAGTTGAAAATGCAACCAGTAGTGTTAAATAAAAAGAGGGGGTTGAGATTCAGGTGGAATCTCAGCTTCCACGTCACAAAGTGCTTGCCATGTGCCTGTTGCAGCTTTCCTGCAGTTTCAGAGGGTTCCCCTCCTACCCAAATACCCAGAGAAAGTGAGACTGTTTGTAAGAAATCAGCAAGTGATTTCAGTGTGTGCAGTCATGGGTGGACGCTTAGAGTCCCATGGCAGTCTGGTAAAGGGGTGCTGCACTCTCCTCCAGGCAAGCACGGATTCTGCTTTGTCACGTTCCAGCAGTGAAAAACTTGGATGTTAAAACATGCCCTTTCCATAAAAATGTATCTGTCATGTTCAGGGCTGCCATCCATGGTTGGGACACTTTCTGGATTTGAGTTACGAGTTCTGCAAAATTTAGAACAGCGCAGTATCAGCGTGCCATTTTCTGCAGCAAATTCCAAACCACAACTGTCTGTCCAGCTCCTTTTCTGGCATGCCTAACTTACCATAAGGATTTTCATCACATAATTCCTTCTTTCTGCCAGTGGCCTCATCCAGTATGTGGTACCATAAAAAATATCCTGTGGTGCTGGTGACCAGCCATTCCGTGTGAACTCAGTCAAGCCTAAGGCTTTCCTCTGTGACTACAGCTGCCCCTGTCAATATTGTTGAATGAAGAGATGGTTTTAACTTGAATGCAACTACGCTGTGGTCTGCTTTTGTATGGTGTGTTATCCAGGTTCATGGTAGCTGCCTGCTTGGTTGAGAGAGAGTGTATGTTCCAGTACCTCTCTATATTGGTGCTATCAGATGTTACTTCCCTGTGCTAATATTTTCTATATTTTTACAATGATTGGGACTTCAAATTATTTATTTTTCTTCTGAAACTAAAGGCAATCAGTGTTTTGCATTAGGGAGAAATGTCATATATATATGAATAGCAACGTTTTTTAAAAAAATAGTAATTTCAAGTGACTCAGAGGAAGATTTCCTTTGTTATGAACTTAGTAGGCGTGTATAAGGAGACTGGAAGGCTGTTCATGGTCATCTGGCATACAGAAAAAGGGGCTGTACTCATTCGCCTTTTTCCTGGGAGGATCTCTGATCTCCTAAATATTAATCATCTATAATATTCACTACATACTTTCAACTTCTTGCACTCAAGATTCTGATTTAAAAGAGAGCTTTTAAGAGCTTCAAGGATCAAAAGAATGGATGCAGGTAAAACAAAGACTGAATTAGTTTCCACTGCTGTGTAAAGTCAGAAGAATTAAGATGCCAGAGTTTATTTACAGGCATTCTATTAAGGAAAGTCTTTGGTGGTCATGATGCATATATTACTGAGAGTCAGAGATTGGTTTGCTGTTAGTTCTACTTGGAAAAGAACTGTAGTGTCCTGAAAGCACAGTCCCAAGCAGATTTTGCAAACTATAATGTATTCTTTAAACAAGGCAGAACCTGTAAGCTGCAACTTAAAGTAAGTCAGATAACCATGGTAGATACCTGTATCTGTCTATATTATATGGCAGATACTTACTTGTATTTGTACTCTTAGCATTCAGGGAGTTTTCAGGCATATCAACAATATTCATAGATGAGTTCAGTACAGCAATGGCTTTCTCATGTCTAATCAGAAAGCTGATGTATTTAGAAACTTTTGTAAAAAAAATCTAAAAAGCAAAAACTTTAATGCCTGTCTCTTCCAAGAAGTTCATTATTTTGCAAGCCCTAGAGAAATTACACTGCCATAAAAATTATTTTAACGACTAAAATTTCAAGGTGAGGAAATGAGGAATATGCTACATTTAGTTTCACATCTTCATAGTCTTTCTACAGACTGCCTTTTAAAATTAAGTGGATGCTGGAGGGTCTTGCAGTTTCTTTGGCCTATCTGCCCTTGAACACAATTGAATAATTTATTCTAAGAACTGTAGAGAAGGTGTAGGAGAAGTTCAAAGCTTCAAACATTTCAGGTAAAAGTGCAGTGGGGAAAGAAGGAATGTAGTAATCATAGCAATTGGAATAAAATTTATATAATTCACATACTGAGAACCAGTTATTCATATATACAACTGCAAATATAATTAGTGCATCTTTATGAATCCTCAGCTGACTGAAGACCATTCTCTCATAGAAAATCATTCAGCACCTGCTCCTTCTGAAGTGTTTTAAGATCCTTCAATATAAACTCTAAGAAGTAAAAATAACTAATTTTTCAGTTTATACTGAGCACAGGGTCACTTACAGAAGTTTTATTTATCTTAAATTCTAAACGTTCTAAACCAGGAGCAGCAAAATGCAAATTATTCTCCTACTGTCTTCAAATCACAAAGATTATGATATTTTTCTCTTTTCTTGTAGACAGAACTCTAGTTTTTAGGAGGGATATATAATCATATTAAGATAACTGAACTTCCTTCTCTCCTACTAGTCTGAAAGGGTTTTGCTCAAAAATCGTTTTCACAAGGCACCAAATAATAGATTAAACCACCATCTGCAGTCTCAGGCAATGCTGTCTTGCTTTGCACAGACAGGAAAATTAATAAATTATTAATATTAATAAACCAATATTAATTTTATTATTTATAAAAATAATCCTTCTGGCATGATGCCATGTGCCAGCAGAATAGAGCAAGTCTGCATGGGCAGTCTCTTTTTTTGATCAGTAGTGACATTACGTCCTGATTAAGACAGAGGTATCACACTTTTATAATGGTTTCATACTTTTTTTAAGAGAAGAAAGTAAAACCCACACAGCAAGTAACAGTGCAGGTTATTCTTCACCAGGTGTGAGGATACCAAAGTAGATAGTGTGTGTTTGTAAGATCTACTGGAATCCTCAAGGAATGTAGTCAGATCTGTTTGGTCTCCTCCAAGTTTGGAGTGGATTTTGTTTTAAGGCACCAGTGTGGAAATATATCTTTACTGTATCAACACTGAAAGTCTATGAGCAAAGATAGGAAGTCTGAGAGAGAGACTTAATCAATGACAGGTAAGTCTATGTAGTTAAAATACAAATTATGCTTTCTTTTAAATTCAGCTAGTTCTTTTCTTTCTGTTTCACTTCATTAATTCAGAGGCCACTCGCATTTTAAGGATGTAAAGAATCTTTAATGCTCACAGGTACCATTCTGCCTGCAGACACTGACAAGTCCTGAGATATGCTGATAGGAACATTGCCTTAGAAAGCACTAATCCCCAGAAAATCTACAGCTTTGTGTACACAGTGTCCAAACAATGGCTGTGCACACTAGGATTCACCTCCCCACTTTGTCCTGCCCACATGCTCTGGGGTGCATTTGGCTCTGCTGGGTGCCCCATGGGCCTCATTGGCATCATGGTGCACAACTTCCCATGAGACCTGAAGGGCAGACTCTCGCACAGGCAAGCAACAAGAGAGTCTTGCCCACAAGCCAAGGCTTAAGGGCAACCTCAGTACCTGTGTTTAAATTCTTAAAAACCTCAAATATATCCCTATTTCTGTGCAAGCAAACACAAGCACAATATTGGACAGACAAAGTGCCTAAGAAAGTCTGCTGGATACATCACAATTCCACACAGCCAAGATTATCTTTATGATACCTCACATCTTTGGTACCTCAGCTCTTATAACCTAATTTTGGACATGCTGAATCTACTTTTGTGAGCAGCAATGAATGATTGCTCCCTCTGATGCAGAAAGGTGGGAGCTGCAGTTCTTCATTACCTTTGACCATCAGGTTTTGATTAAATTTTAATGTCTTTTTTTTTCTGGTGGGTGCCAGTAAACATCATGAAGTCTACAAAATTAAATCCAGTTTCCTCAAAAAAAGCAGCTTTCGAAAGACAAAGTTCTGCTGCAAAAAATATTAAGGAAGAGAATTTTCTTTATGCCATTGCAGCATTTACCTTCCACGTCTCAATGTAAGTTCATTTACTCACATATTTAGGTAACTGCAGGATAGCATTCCTATTTTCTCCAGACTTTTAAAACCACAATGAATTTCAGACACCTTCTTCAAAGTCAAACTTTCCTTTTTAGAAAGCCTGTGGCTATAAGCCAACATTCAGAACAAGAGAAAAAATAAGGTAAAACTGTAGATTCTGAGCCACTCAAGGTAATTATTTGAAGAGAATTTCAGAGTCAATAAAATGCGAGAACATAAAAATCTTGGCTCCTATTTCTTATATTTAAAATACAACATGTGGGCTAAAGTGTTTTCTCAAATAACTTCAGCTCTCTGTCTAATCATACAATATACACATGCCCTTTTGCACTTGCATAATGAACAGACACCAAATTTGGCTACCTTTGATGGTGATAAGCGACAAACTTCTCTGATATGCCCTGTCTCCTGGCTTGCACATATACATTTCCCAAGCAGAAATTGCCACACCATTAACTAACAATGCTAAGTAAATAGTTCATTGAGGAGGTAAGTATTTGCAGCACATGGAGCTCTCACAGATCATTGATAAACTCATAGGAATCAATGGAGGAGGATCTTCCTCTCAGAAGCGATTGTGTAAGTCAGGCATCCTCTCAGTTTGCCATGCCAATCTTCCTGCCAGTGTGCTCCCAAGGAGCCACACTTTCCTGACCCAGTTCTTAACCACTTCTGGGTGCTCTTCCACTCACCTCTCTCCACTCGTGAAAGTAAAACATCTTATGTTATGAATAGTTCTTATGGGTTCTTGCAGAATACCTCATCTCCATGCAACAAAATATAATGTATGCCAACTTTTGATCTATACAAATTTCTACAGTGAGCACCATGACATGGCTTTGCAACCTTTGCACTAGGACTGTTTTCAAAGGCTAACACTGACAGTAAAGTGGTCCTCAGTAGGGTGCAGAGTGAAAAATGTTCAGCAAAGTTACAACACTTTTCTCTTTCAAAGATACCTTACAAAAGAAATTAAGATTGAAAAAACAAGGAGCCACGTCCCTGAGAATAAAGGCCTCCCAAAGAGCCATTGAGGCCCAAGTGAGGCATTTAGCCTCTCTGATATAACAAGGTAAAGCCTGAGCCACTCTCAGAAGTATTCCAGAACCTAACTATTCTATTTGCTTGGGGTTATGAAGTCTGTGTTAAAAACATAAAGCTATAAAGGCTGAAAGTGAGAATAAATAATACAGAAATTAGCAACAAGATCCATTATACAGAGTGGAATGGAGAAACATAGAGTTTATAAGGCTGTGGGTGTGAGAAGAAAAGTATTTGGAGAAGATTTGAGGAAGTGTGAGGCAGCTGAAAGAGCAGCACTGTGAACAGACAGGCTTACAGATATAGGTTTATCATTACATGATAAATGAGTGAAAACTAATGTGGTTCCCATAGCAACCTAAGAAAGAGAAAGGAAAACTTCATTTCTTCAAACCATCCCTGATGATGAATAGACCTTGGCTTTCAAGAGAAAATTATGATAAGGATAGTATTTTATCTCAGAGTAAATCTTCCGCAGGAGACTTAGTCTTGCAGAAGGGGTTTTAGATTTGCAGATAGTAAGACTTTTTTCTTCTACAAGCTTCTGCAGTGATAATATGCAATCTGTGCAGAAAAAAATGCCCAGCAAGTTTTGAAACTGTTCTCTGATTTTCAGTCCTGGCAGAACATTACATTAGAGTATGTTCTCTTTCCTAGAGTGTAGGCAAGACAATTTCCTTGCACATTGAAGATACAAGGTGCATGTATTGAAAAAGCTTTCTTTCTTTGATGTCTTTCTTTCTCTGAGAATGAAAAAAAAATGTCCTGTGTAAAATCCAGGCTTGGGAAAAATCACTGGAAAAGCTTGAGACCGAAGCTTGAGTTCTGCAAGTAGAGAATATTCAATATTTTAGTTTAAAGTTCTCTACAGAAATAGGAGCATGGAAGAAAATTACTGGATCAGACCAGAAATTCACCTAGCTCAGAAGCCACTGACCAAACATACCTCTAAAATTAGATATACAAACAAAGCATGTATTTCTACTCCTTCAACAATTTGCAGTTCAGAAGATTCATGAATCAAAACAGTCAAGAAATGTTAACTGCTGAAACTTTCTGCTGGAATTACTGAAGAAAATATACATTAAAGCAAATATAATCTAAACCATCTGCAGAGCAGACTTTCTTTTCAGGGAAGTTTGCTGCCTCCTTGGGGCCCAAATCAGGGACCTCACCAAAAAAATGAAGAGGTTAATAGAGCCTTCAAAATACTGCCTCTTATTGCTTTCACAGGGGTACCAGTGGTTTTTCAACAGAATTTAATGAAAAGATATTTCAGGACACTGGAAAGACCGAGTGCCACAATAACCTGTAC
>WAAE01026088.1:0-21985 GCA_013400495.1 Nicator chloris
ATGTCAATTCATGAGTGATGAATTTCCAAGGATTATGTACAAGAATTAATTACGTGTAATTTCTATAAATACCTGCTTCTTGAGGGAGCATACTATCCATAACTCCTGATCTTCTGCCAGGCAAACCAAGATGAGGGACAGCTTTTAGCATCATGGTGTGCTAACTCTCTATTTGTTTTATTTTGCGAACTGAAGCATGTAGTTAGAATGTTTCATGTTGACAAATGTATTTACTGAAAGAATATTGAGCTTTTTGATGTCTTAATAAAAAATGGATAGACACATTTCAATTCTAAGTTTCCTCATGCTCCTTCGTGTCTAATGTATTGGTGTATGTTGGAAATTTTGCTTAAGTTTAGCTATAACTATAAATAATGGAATAGAGCTGACTGTCATGGATGAAATTTAAGGCTGGAAGATATATTAAGTCATGGAAATAGTAATTGACAGGTGTGCTTTTTTCTTCTGTTCCATTATGACAAAAACCAGCTTTAAATCAGTAAGTCATTGAGAAATAAAGTTAGCTGGAGGATGGAGGTAAGTAGATGTTATATTGGTGAGTGTTCACAAAGTTATGTAGACAAAAAAAACCCCTTTTTTTTTTTGGTTGTACAGAAAGAAAATCAGGATCCTGAACTCTCTTTACAAAGCAGGTTACTCTATCAGCCCATGTTATTTACCAGAGTGGGAATATATGGTTTTTTAATGTAGAATTGCAGGTCATTTTGTAAGTAGATGATAGTACACCTAAGCGTGGGAGAGAGAAGGCCAGATACAAAATGTTGAATGCTGGGTTCAGGCTTTACCTGGTGTTTCTGAGTGGGCACATGAACAGATGAGCTCCAAGGCATAGCATCAGTCCCTGGCCACAAAATTTTAGGCTGTAGCCCCATTTTCCTCCAAGTGAACCAACAGGTGACTGTCAAAGTGAAGAATTACCCTGTGCTGTGGTAGCATTTTAGGTACACATGTGATACCATAGCATTTCTATGATATGAAGTGTCAGGGTTTTATGGAACTCTCCAAGAGCTGCATTTCCATCCACAGGGTGCCTGGAGTGACCACTGTGGTGGCTTTCCCTATAGCAGTTTGAGTGATTTCTCCTGCAGTTTGAATAAGTATTCTGAAAACATGATATTTTCTGGGCATGCTGTTGGGTAGCATGTCTAGCTAGTGCTTTTGCACACTGCTAAACAGTTGTTTTGTTTCCTTTCAGAATTGATGGATTCGTTCCTTCAATAAGCTCCAAGAAAGAAAACCCATGAAACTCTCCTCCCAAATCCATTAAATTGCCTTATAGCATTGATTTTAAAAATAAACTTGAAGAAATGAAGTATAAGTGCAAAACCAGGGTTAAGTGTATTATTTTTAATGATTAATGTAACAGTAAATCTTTAAGCACTGGCAACCTAAGAAACCAACACATAGTGTTTGATTTCCTCTAGCACTACAAAATATGGCAAATGTTATAGGCATAGGTTATATATGGGCTTGTTTAAACGTGAAAGCTATTTTGAAAACAGGTTGTAAGAGCTACACTGAAAAAAAATATTTTCAGAAATGGAAATATTATGGAATAATTATTCTGGAACAACTATTCCTGAACATTGTTCAGTTATGTTATAGTAATGTAGATCATTGACTTAAAAGGTATAGGAATACAGCATTAATTATACTCATTTGTTGAGTAACACTAAGCTTCTCATCTTTCATTTTCCTTTCTGCTATATATATTCTTGGAAGCTCATTGCTCCCTTTTTTTCAGGGACAGAATGCCATTCCTGGCATCAGAAATTTAAAACTGAGCCTGCCATTTTCAAGGATTTTTTTTCTTCTGCTATTTAATTTTATGTTGTTTAGCCCAGGAGCTGATCACATGATGGTTTAACTATAAAAGGGTGAAACAAAGATAAAGATGATTAATTTCAGAGTAAAACCTTGCTAAACAAAACAGGTCATTATTAGTTAGAATTGTTCATAGGCATGTGAGAGGTGCAGTCAGGGCTGGAGGTCTACTTTGCTGGATGTAGTTGAACAGGATATTATAATTACTGCTGTATCATTTATGCTGACAATACATTTGTATGGAAATCAGGTTAAAAAGCCACGGAGAAGTTGGTAGCTGTATAAATATAGAATAAATGCCTGTTGGGAGAACAAAAATCTTGTAACTTGAAAAATGCTAGGAGCATGAGGGTAGTGTGTGTAAACTACAGTCAGAATGGTGAAGAGCTGGCACACTTTTGCTAATGACATGTATGAAAATGTGTGTGTGTGTTTAAGAAACTAAAAAGAATAAGAATGTTTAGGAAAATAGCAGGAATTTGCTCCCTGCCCCCCATGAGCCATTTCCCCTTTAATTCTGATAACTGAGAAGAAGGAGGCACATTGTCTCTAAAGAGTCGCTGCAGAGAACTTTGGCTGGTGGAAAACCTTTTCTGTCTTGTGTTTGTTTTAGATCCTTTGATCTCTTTTGTTTTGATGAGTGTGTGTCATCACTTGGTGTTACAATTGCTTCCTCTTGCTCAGATGTGACAGCAATAAATACATTCACTGAAAAGTGTAATTTAAAATTTATATTATTCACAGTTATTGGCGAGTAAGCCAAAGTGATGAAAATGAGGGAGAGTCTGGTTCAGGTTGATTTTTTTTTTAAAGAATTTATTTGACTTATCAATATGCATCATAAGCTTGTGAAAATAGACTTTTCAAAAATTGAGTAAGAAAAAACTCAATATAAAATAATTGTAAGTGTAGTTGAGTAGTGTAATTTACTTTCACTTTCCAGGAAGAGGCTTTCAGCTCCACCTCTTAAGCAGATTTAGCAAATGGCACACGCTGACTCCTGGCAGTAGTGTATTGATCGAAAGTGTCCAAAGCACCTAGAAAGCGTAAGTGTACATAAATTTGTCTGAAAGGGATGTGTTTTATAGAAGGAAACTCCATCACTGTCTAGGGTTTGTAAGAAGTATATTAACTTCAAAAGTACCGGAAATACCATAATATATAATTTAAAGCTTGGTAACAGCAGGATTTCTTTAAAAACTCTTTCTTTCATCATCCCGTAAATACTTAACTAACCTTCACAGCACCTGTTTCACAACTGGGAAGAAATTAGGCAGAAAAATGAATCACTCAGCTACTGTCATGAATAAAATTAAAGTCTAAATAGAATAAAAATAGAAGGTTCATCAGGAAACATTCTTTGTTTATCAGTGAATGAATTGCGGACCCTCCTTGTACCTCAGTGTCAACTTTACCTCATATAAAGGATGTATTTTTTCCGCCATTCATATAGTTTACCTTTTTTTGGTTTTGTGTAACAGTGCGTCCTAATTTGTCTTATACATTTTTTGTTCTTTTTATTAAGTCAGTTTATGACATGCTTGGTGTCAGTAAAACTTAGATTACTTTTTGTTTATTCCTCCTTTTTCATATGTACTGTCTTCCCCCAAATGTAAAACTTTTCAATGCTTAGGCTTGGGGGTAGGTAGACTTATGCTTAAACCACTTAAGTAACTGCAAGAAATGTCAGTGACATGAACAGTGTTATCCTGGGTTTATGTTCTAACCGTTGCTTAGTCTGGTACTGACTTTCCGCGTCCTCGATGATCAGACTGTTCCAGAGTAAACATTTCAGAACAGATTTATTCACTGCTACGTACTTAAAGAAGTTGGTGCTGTTCATTTCTGGGGCTGTGGAGCACCATTTGGAATAGCAGCTGCTGAGGTAACGATTTGGACATGTCCCCTACCATCCTTGAAAGGAGAAACATCGTGGGCGCGCAAAACCTTTCCAAAATATCAACGACATGCAAGCCTGAAAGTATTTGCATATTTTATTTTAACAGATTTTTTCCCACTATGAATATGTTTATCTTGCTTCCAGATACTGAGTCTGTTTGTGTCATGTCAAACAGGAATGACTTCAGGACTTTCTGTATATCTAGGGCTCCCATAAGCTCAGGAGCAAGGGCATTTTCTTTCTGATTACCTGCCAGGTTTTGACAAACTTAAAGAAATATGATCTTATGGGTAAGACTTAGTAGTCAGCTCAGTTTACTGTATCCTGTGATTTATTGGAGCCTGCAGTCCATGTAATGGGAGATGCCAGCTCCCATTTGAGGAAACTCTAGGAAAGAATGAGAAACTCACCTTCAGGACTGGACCAAATTTCTGAAATGCTGAGAAAAAAAGAGTTTTGTAGCGAGGTTATTACTTGAAACCAAACCAAATTTTAAGCCTGCCCGTCCTCATCCCACTGCTCCTCCAAAACCAGCCAGACCTCCACCTTTCTGCCTAGTAAACACACCAGTGTTCATAATCGTAATCCTAAGGGACCAAACCCTGGGGACAATCAGCTGGGTCCTTCCATCAGAAAGTCTGCCTGTAAGTGTTCTGTGAGAAGTTAAGTTCTAGTAGTTACCCTGTCAGAGCAGTGTTCAGTTCCTGGCAGTGCAAAAGGGAATCAGACCAGATCTGCTACTAAGTGTCTGAATCTGTAGTGCTACTGTGGGGTTTATTTTGTCAGGGGTATATTTCCTTTGGACAGACTTAGTAAGAGGAATATAAAAATTGGCCTTACAGTGGTACAAGTAGGAGGACACTATCTCCAACCCGTTGCAGAACTTTGTCAAAATGTCTTGCTCATGCTGGTCCTTGCTCTCCCTACCTCTGGAAATAGTAGAATAAATATATGAGAAGGTCGGTTAGCCAAAAAGGTATGAAGGGGGACAAACAAAATTCCTGTAAGATGACTTTGTCTCCATTCTATTTTCCCTATCCTTTGCAGGATATTAGACCATGCTGGGCAGCTGGCTGTAGCACAGCAGCCAGAACAGCCACTGGAGCTTGTTTGTGTAGGAAGAGCTGCAGCAGTGGCCACAGGCTCAGCTACAGCCCCGTGTCCTCCTCCCACCTGCGCCCACCAGCTGGTGCTGCGTAAGGATAGGAAAAATGCGTGGAGTAAACTCCTGCAGGATATTCCCCTGGCATACAGAAATCTGTGGCTTGGGAACTTCCTGAGACAAAAAGCTGGGCTCTGAAGTTTAATATATATTTTTTTAATTCTTGTTTTTGATGTCATGAATTTGGTAAGTTGTTATGTGGACCCATATAAACTTTGAACATCCTATAAGGAAGAGCTCCAGACTCTGAATGTGTTATGCAAAAAGATGCCTTTTTCAGGTGCTTTTGAATTCATTTTTTTTTATTTCATACACCATACTGGTTTTATTTGAATAAACAGTGAAAATTAATTTTTATACATATGTGAAATCTGAAGCAGCATAAAGCCCTTTATCATTGTGCCGCAGTCAACTCTTTTCCAGCCTGAAGAGTCAGAGGGTACTTGACCAATCCTTATTTAGAATAGCCTACCTGTCTGGTCATCCACATTTGTTACTCCTTTCCTGTCCTCAGGTAGTCTTATAAAAATGGACCAGAAATTAAAACAGTCAACATGCCATGTATGCATTTTATATTTATTCCACTGAAGTTAGGATGTGTTCTCAGCTCCTTAGTATTTGCTTTCCTTTTTCATTTGTGGTATTTTCAGGCTTTTATGAGAGTAGTGTTGACTTGTCTAATATAGTATATTACCATGTGTCTGCCAGTACTGCTCTTTTCAGTAGTTTCTATCAATTTGAGACTACCTGGGGGTTTTTTGGCCTTCTCTTGGGGCCCTTCATAAAATGGTCATGGTGTAAGCCGTTTTGCAGTCCTTTGATTCTGAGGCAGTTTTAAAAGAGGCAGCTACTCACAGGTGCTGTTTCATCCACGAGTTCCTTAAGAATGCTTTCATAGTATCTCCTGATCTGTGCAAATGGTTATTGTTCCTATGTTCATTCTGTAGCCTTTTCCACTGAAATCTCCATTTAAAACAGATGATCCAACCAGTACCTCCTAAAGAAATGTTCTGACATGTCAGCCTCTGTTGGTTCTGGGTTCTCTGTATGCAGAGCTCAAAATACTTATTTTCTGCTCTAAGTGCTGCTTTTATCCCTTGATCATCTGTTGGTCATACTGACAGGTTTTGCATTCAGATGTGAAAAAGGGGCTGTGGTTAGCTCATGTGTCTTCTCATAGTCATTTCGCAAACTCTCTTTTGACTTACCCAATTGTGGCTAAGTTTGTTTTCGTTTTGGGTTGATTTATTTTACTCATTTAGCCAACAATGGGTCGTGAGTCTTCCTACTGCCTTCATTTGGACATGACTCCAGCTTTCAGAGAATGTTTGTTTGCTTCTTACAGCTTCTCATACCCTGTTGTTCAGCTACAGTGGCTTACTTTACCACTTTCCCAAATCTTTTTGTGCTATGTGGCATGTATAGCCTCCAGCATGGTATCCCTGTTTACCATATTACCTGGGAAGGTTTAATTCTCTTAGCTTCCACATTTAGCTAGTTTCCTTGTAGCAAGATTTAATGTATCCTCCAGGGTGACTTAAAAATCAGATTTTGAAAGTTTTATCAGTCCTGTCAAAATTTCCTGGTATGTGTATCAACACTACCTACAGTTACACACCCATTAAAAAAGTCCAGACTGTAAGAACGGAGTGTGACTGTGTAAGCGTGTGTGTCTGTTCATCATAGATACGGAGCAGATAGTCGTTCTTGACAAGAGGAATAATTCTAAGTGTAGAATCTAGGCAGTCAAAGCTAGGTTTTGTTTGTTTTTGTCAGGCTCTAAACCAGCAGAAACTGTCTCTTCAGATGTGATGCTGCCGGCTTCAGCACCTGTGGCTGCCTGAGGGTCAGCAAAGCTGCCTCAGTACGCAGAGTCTGGGAAGGGAGATCTCAGTTCTGAGCTGCTGCAGTTTGGAGTTTGGGTGGAGGTGGTTTAGCAAGACTGCTTGTACAATTAGACATACATTTTTTGGAACCAAAGTAGGAAAACTTTATTCCAGGGAGAATCTGTAGCCCTCCCCTAAAACTGCATGTCTTTGTCACGTTTGACTGTGATAAATCCAGCTGAGGAGTCAGTAAGTGTTAGTGAAGAGTCTTAATAAGCGTGGACTGATGTGGTCCACACAAGTTTAGTAAAGTCCTGTCGCTTAGCTGTGGTGTTGTTTTTGATGAAAAAGCTTTTTAGAGAGTCAGAAGCATAGGGCTAATTGGATTGCATCATAAAACAACACTGACACTGCTGCTCAGGGAAGAGAAACTGAGAAGGATCAGTGATTTGCAAATATTAAAAAAAAATAATGTAAAAGAATTTCAGGAAAGATAAAACAGCATTATTCTTTAAAGCAGAATGATGCAATTTGTTTAAATTTAATGGTAGACTACAGACACATGGACGTGTACTCAGGAGCTGTCAAGTTACCCAGCCATTAATCTTGATCTGACCTGCTCCAGACAAGAAGTGTTTCCTCTGTGAACTTTCTTCTTTAAACTTCAAATGTGAGCTCTCTTTATGATAATATAATTTTTTTCCATGCTGACTTTCTGAATCTTCCTCTGTGTGTTTGAAATTTACAGCATTGAGCTCTATCTGAAAGCAAATTTATTTTTAGACCTTGCAAGAGAATAGTTCAGCTGTGTGAGTGATTTGCAGAGATGGAGCAGCCTGGAAATATCCCTCTCTGAGAAGCACCTCTTCTTGGCTGGTCACAGTACCTTTAGCTTTCCTCATGACACAAAGAAGTATAGGACGTGTGGTTTCAGGTTGCTTTTTTGTAGTTTATTAATACTTTTTTAATATGCTTGTAAGGGGTGGGGCTCTATGTTAATTAAGGAAAAGCTGACACTGAAATATATTCCTGTGAATGGCTAGGGAGGTCTGTTCCAGAAATAACACCCCAGAGGCTTCCATCTGGCTGGGATGGTGTCCTCACCTCTCCCTTTCCTGAGCCTCTCCTTGGGGAATATGTTCCTCCTGAATGCACCTACCATGCTCTGTGTGGCTCCCCTCCATCTTAGCCCTTGCTCCCTGTTTTCATCTCGATAATGGCAATCCTTTTCACCTTGCTCAGGGTAATCCCCAGCACTGGAGATGATGTGTGTGTGAGTGGGCTCGCAGTGTGAAGATCCAGGAGGCAGCTTGAGCAGGCTGAACATCTTGATGGTGCCAGAGAGAGAGAGGTGTCCCAGCCTGCTGCCTGCTCCTGGTCTCTGCTCTTCCTGCTGCCATGCGTTTGTGGCGCTGGCACTCCTCTTGTCCTTCTGTGAGCTGGCAGCCGGCACCGCTTGGGAAGCAGGGCTGACAGTGAAAAGCAGAAATCTCATTAGGGCCTTTGCTTAGCAATGGTCTCCTCTCCTTAAATATGCTTTTTCTTTCTCTTTATACGCTTTTCATGGCACGTTGATAATTTCTAACAGCTCTGCTTGCGGAGGCTTTCCAAAGCCAGGTCTTTCTCTTCAGTTCCTCATCTTGCCCCCTACCCTTCCTCCCCTCATTCAGAACTGTAAAACCTTTTGGTACCTGTATCATTCCTTTCATGTAACAAACAATATTAACATTATCAATTGTACATGGATTTTGCTAATACCTTAGTATCTGAGCCATTTCTAGGTTTTAATAGAGCATCTTTGGATATTTTTTTTGAATTTCAGCACAGCTGATCATACTGGGAGCTTTCTGAGAAAAAAACCCAAACCAACAAATATTCTGTATTAAAAACAAAGCAAAAATGGTGCTAAGGAGTGTCTACTACCAAGTTATGATAAACCATAAGGTTCCAAAGTTGAAAGTCTAGGTGCACGTTTTCATGGGCTACTGTCGGCATCAATATTAAAATGTAATTACCAACCATATGATGTAATGTTACTTCTCAAAACATAAAGTCACATGGTTTGTACTCAGAATATTGCCCCGTCTCTGAAACATGATGTGTTTTATTAGGTGGGTGAGCTGGAACTCAAGAAAGCTATTTAAATGAAATATGCTTATTAAACAGAGGTGACAATTGCCCTGTAGCACCAAAGGATTAAGAAGAAAAAAAGAAAAGGAGGGAGAAGTGAACTCAACCATGAACATTTTAGAGTCCTGCTTTGCTCTCTGCTTGAGAAGACTTGCATTTTGTTTGTTTGTTTGTTTTTCCAAAGGATGCAGCCTTTTTTAATATTTTTTCCCTGTTCCTTTGAAACAGTAGAGTAGAAACGATTATTTTCTGTGGCCTATTGTATTAACTTGGGCTACTGCCAAGAAAACTTTTCTGCTTGGAGAAATAGTGCCAATTTTCAGGTTCAATATTTCATACTACCTGGGTGGTAAAAATATTGTGAATTTCTGTGCAGCTGAGAGTTTGTCTTTCCAATTCAATAAAGCTATTACTAGAAACTGGTTAATTATTAATCATTGCAGCATTGCTTGCTTTCTTTTAACCCAAACTGTCTCTTGAGCAGCTGTAGATAAATAACATTTACTGGGGGTATATTTTACTGTGAGATTTTTTTCAACTGCAGCTTTTAAATGCTGAATGAATAACTTCTTTCATATATGAAATATTTTGCAACTGAAACTTAGATTACTTTAAGAGCAGAGAGATTATCAGACTGTGTCATTTTAGGAAACAGATTTCTCGAATGCGTTCTGCAAACCTGTCAGTAACTTGGTAAGTTTAAGTTTTCAGATGCCTGATGGTCTTAAGTGACATGATAGTAAAATAAAGAACATAAAATCTTTATTCACATGAAACACTTTGGTCCCATTGAATCTTGAGAAACAACTCGTTATAAATCAAATAGCTATGTAGGGAATTTCAGAGATGACACAGATAATAGTTTAAATTCTGGGAAAAATAGTTGGAAAAACATGAAACTTTCAAATCTTTTCAACAGGGAGTAAATGCTACTTACACTTACGTCTCTAAAATATCTTTAGTGGAGTAGAAATGCTTTGGAGAACAGTAAAGGGGAATTGGCTCCATGGTTCAGAATATTAGATCCCTGCAAATGGTCTATAACAGATAATGAGGATATGTGAGAAATTCAACCAGGAGTGTAAAGAGAGGCTCATTCTTGCAATGAGCTCCATATGGCTACACATTTCTGCTTTGCAGAACATCACTTCTACCAGCAGGTCCCCACACAGTGAATGGATCAGCTGTGTAGAGCTGACTGCATCATCAAAATGAAGTGACAGCATGTCTCAGTTGGTCAGCTAAAGGCTGTGTGATGATCTTGATCGTGGGGATAAAGCCTGTGATGGTTTTGTTTGCGTTCGCTGATTCAGTTGTGTGTTTCATCCAGTTGTTCTTACGGTGTTTGTTTATTGTCTGGGATAACACATGCCTGGGCTTTGGTTTGTAATGGAACTGTTCAGTCCAGACAGCAATGTCTGGGGAGTTTCTAGGGGACAACCTGGCGATGAAAATAAGGAATTCTGTGAATAGTTGAGCCTTCTTTATCCCGAGTGCTCTAAGCTACCCACTACCATGACACAGGATCCCAGTTCGATGCTGTGTGACACCCCAGCTGTAACACTCCAGGCATTGTGCCTGTCTGCCTTCCCCTCACATGTGCTCATATTTCCCCCTCTATCCATCTCCCTGCAGCCCTCCCTAATTTCTTCCACCTCCTCCTAGATCTGTAAGCTACTTCTTGAAGTACCCTCTGTATTTTTGGGCTTGGTTGGCCGAAAGTCACCCGGTCCTTGTGTTACTATCTAGCTGTCCGTGCACTTACTCATCAGGAAATGTGTGCAACCCATCAGGGGTTGTCTGTCTGTCTCCAGAATTACATCCCCAGTGGGGTTCTGCTCTCTAACACTATCAGTGGTGTTAAAGTTGAGTTCTCCCTGTCTTTTGAGTCTCACAGCCACATAAACCTACAGGAACATTGTGTCTTTCAGATTTTTCACTCTATTAAGTAGAATAGTAATTGGGCAATGAATACACTTTGTTGCCTGTGGAAAAACAGGGACTGTCATTTTGGAACTAAGTCAAAACTCAACTTTCTAGAAATGTGGAAGCTGATTTGCTGTGTCTATATGAGTGACTGAATGTGATCCTTTTTGGTCTGATTAGTTACATGCATTAAAAAAGGGGGAAAACGTATTTGTTAGAGTTTAATGTCTGTGAATGAAACAATATCAGTATTAATAAACTTTGTGATTAATTAAAACACTGACAAACTTCAGATTCCTGTCATTTCAAGTCAGAATTTATCCCTTTCATCTTGAAACTTACCTAACAATAATAAATAATTACATTTAGACAGATATAAATTAAAGTATCCATAATCCAAAACAACTTCCATGTATATCTGTTTGAAAAGTGATTTGATGTTAAGTCCATCCATTCCTTTCCACAAGAATGCCAATTTTGGGGCCAGGTGAGCCACTACCAGCTGGTTTGATTGATGTTGCCAATACCTTATGTTCATGGAAGACATTAAATCAGTCAGGGAATTAAGGCTCTTCACTGCCTCAAATACACAAGAAGAAGAAGAATTTGGGGTTTAAGTGCTGCCACAGCCTTCCAGCACAGAGCAAGGTCAACAGGTCAGTGGTGGAAGTTAGAAAGCATCTGCTGCTGCAAAGGAGTTTGTCAGGGAGGGAGCTGCAAGCACCCCAAAGGGGAGCTTAGCACTGACAGTGAAGCCATTGCCACTGCTGGTGTAGAATCAGTCATGAATTGAACAATCCGCTGTGCTGGCTTGTGGACTTTCTCTAAAAGGTGGCTGCAGGCAACACATGGAGTTTGCCCAGGAGATCAGCCCAGTGCAAATCCAAAGGAACATTATCCTCACTTTCAAACCGAAGACACACACTTGGCACTTCTCACTCCAGATGTTTCGTGAACAGCTGTGATTATCATCAAAGTCTATCACACAGTAGCTACATTTTAAGACTTGAAAATGCATGGCCTTAAACAGCAGAGGTAGAATCTGCCACATTTTTCTGTCTAGACATGCTTTTAGCTGCAGCATCTTGAAGTAACAGAACATAAATTTGTAAAAATTGAAATACAGCAGATAACATCTTGATGTCAGGGTGGGAAGAGACTGCATAACCATTTGATCATGACAGGGACACATGAAAACAGAACTCAGTGGCTTATGCTAATGTGTGAGCTGATGCCTTCTTCCCCCACAGCAAAGGTGTGCTTTTACTTCTTGGTTGAATGATAAATACTGTTACTGGAACTCATGGTTATTATTTTTAAGTACATTTCTAAGCTCTTTCTTAATTCTTTGCAAGTACATTTGAAGTATGAAGAGTGATTTATAAAATACTAGCCTTTGACCATTGTAAGATCCACATTCAATAAAAATACCATTCAATTTCCAAGCTAAAAGGGACACAAAGGGATGATGGCTCCACTGTACCATAAAATTTATTTGCACTCCATTGCAGTGACTGCTGCAAGGCTGAGGTGGTTCTCTCCTTAAGTTTTTCCTGCTTGCAAATGTTAAGAGTCGCATATCTGAGAAGCACAAGTTCAAACTGAGGTTGAAACTGGTACTAAGAATTACTTTCAGTCTCGAGGAGAACTTTTGTAATGAACCAGGATTTCCACAAATTTTGAGTGACACGCTTTTGGCACTTTAGCACTGGAGATAGATGTTAGGATCAAAGTGTGATCGGACAGCAGAGAGCTCAATCCTTTTAAGGGAGGAAAGCTGTCTGTCTCTTTTCGCAAGGAACAAGTGCTAGCACAAGAGGCAACTTGGCCTCAAGTTGCAGCAGGGGAGGTTTAGATTCTGTGTTATTACAAAAAGTTTATTCACTGAAAGGGTTGTCAAGCCTTGGAACGGGCTGTCTAAGGAAGTGGTGGAATCGCCAACCCTTGGAGGTATTTAAATCAGTGTAGGTGTGGAACTTCAGGGTATGGTTTAGTGGTCACTTATGCAGTGCTGGGTTAATGGTTGGACTTCTATCTTGGAGGTCTTTTTCAAACTAAACACTTCTGTGATTCCATGCCATACATTCCAGAGAGATATTATTCATTAAAAAAAAAAAAAATACTGCACATGTTAGGATTTTTCCTTCCTTCCCCCTCCCCCTAGTTTCTGTAAAGAACTCTGGAAGTTTTCAGTAACAACTTCTGTCTTCTTAGCTGACATATGGAGAAGCCATGATGTTGGCATGAAGTTATCT
Organism: Nicator chloris; assembly: GCA_013400495.1. NCBI lineage: Eukaryota > Metazoa > Chordata > Aves > Passeriformes > Pycnonotidae > Nicator > Nicator chloris. The sequence goes on from WAAE01026088.1 coordinate 13,045, forward strand.
CCCAGTTACAGTGCCAGCAGTGTTATTTTGCAGCATTGTTTAGCATAGGAAACTGCTTTGCCTTTTGTCTGTAACTTCAGTTTTTCTGAGTGTTTGTTTTTAGATTTATAATGTTAATATTGACAGCTTCTTTTGCATTTTTGAAAAGTCTAATAAAAAGGATAATGGTAGCAGGAAATAATTTTTGTTGATCTTGTATTTCTTTTTTAATTGCCTCTCCTTTATGTATCTTTAATGAGTTCTCTGGGGCAGATATTGAAGAATAGCTGTTTTAGGAAAAATTGCAACATAGAAATGCCAACTTTTTGTGTCTGAAAACCTTCTATTTGTGCTAGCATTAAGATCCATCTTAGCTGTGTAACAATGAGCTGGGTGCTTCTCTGTTAACACAGAAAGCAAAACTGTCAGTTCAGGTCAAATCCTGACTCTTTGCTCACAGCAGCAATAGGCAAGTCAGGAAGAAGGGAGTGGGATTTCCACATCCCGTTTGTTTCCTGACCTATGGACTGAGCAATTCTGATTTGTGAAGTAACTAAGAATAAAGGCTTCACAATCCTTTTAAATAATAACAGCCAACATTTTTAAAAGCAAATTGTAGATAAAAATCCTGGCACTGTTGAAGTCAGCATTAAAAAATCCCACTGGCTTGAACTGGCCAGGATTTCACACTCAGTGTTGGAGGAACTGTCAGGGCATTGATTGGTTCTCTGTTGCCATGTCCAAGAAATAGGTAGGTGGGTAGGTATCATTGCCTTTGACGTGCAGAGCAAGATAGCACTATGAAATAACTTCTCTTCCTTCCCAGAGAGTGAGTTAGTGCTAGGACAGGAATTTGGGGTTCCTTGACCTCAGCAGTCAGTTCATGCCTGACACCATCCTTTACAGAACGCTTTTGCACAATATCCCCGTGTGTCATGTTGATTGACTCCATTCTTTGGCCTTGTTTTTACTTGCCCATCTTTTTCCTTACCATTTCATTTATCACGTGCTTCTCTAGCATTTTTTCCCCCTGCTTAATTTACAGTGGTTCTATTTCTGGCCATTAGATTTCCTCTCCTCCTTTTATGGTGATAAAAGAGCACACTTGTAAATCATCCTTTGGACTGCATGCACTGGCTGCCTTCTTGCTGCAAAACACAAGCAACTCTTCCCTGTCACTATTATGCTCTGACATGTAGCAGATGTGCTACCATTTTCCCAAAAGTACTATTTCCTTCATATTTTTAAATGGTCTTCTGAATATTTTTAAACGGCCTTTTTAACTTTACTGGCCTTCAGTCTCTTTTCGTGAACTTAATAGATGCATTCTAAAACGTGTAAATATTTGTTGAAGTATTTGGAAGCAATCTGTACAAGCTTAATTTTTATATTACTTCCGGTTGCAGACTATTCAGTTGGGTGATGTGAAATTCATTTATCTGTCCCGGTTATATATTGTATTCTACACAAAAACTAAATTACATTCTTAACAAAGACATCATGTGAACAATGGTGGACATGCTTGCTGTATCCAACATCTTGTGCTGTGCTTCTGGGAACAAATAATGTGCTATCTTTTTAAATTTCCTATTCATTTCCCCAGTCCATTTCTTGTTGTACTTGTTCTCAGTTTAATGCTGGCTTCTTTCCTCTATCAAATGAGATCTTTTTGAGTACCTTGGCATGTATTGTGATTTAATAGTCATTAACTGGGTTTTCTCTATGGACAAAGAAAGGCTGGCACAGACAGAACTCCCTGGGTCCCTCCCTCCTTTCTCTTCTCCCCTGAAGCCTTGAGCTCCAGCTTTTTAACAGCTGGGATCTTATCTGTGTTCCCTGGTATTTGACATGGGGTTCATCATTTGGTAAAAGACAGTACTCATTTCTTTAAGAGTTGCATTCAATGATTTTGCAACAGCATCAGATGGCTTGGGCTAAGTGAGCTGAATCTGAGTTTGAACACAAATTTTCTGTGGTTGGTAGTTCTTATCATTTTGTTTTTCACTTCTACTGCACAGTCATGCTGAAATTTGCAAGTTTAATTCCTTATAACAAAATGTTGAAATGTGGCAGCTTGGTAAGTGAATTGCCACTTGCTTTCTGCTAAGCATTATAATCAGTTTTGGCTCCAAACTGAAACCTTGTTCTCAAGTACTCCAACATTTTGATCTGGGAAAAATCCAAAATCCACGGAGTATTTGTCTCCTTGTTCTGGTTTGGAAGGCATCAGGATTTGCCAAGAGCAGTGATTTTTACCACATCTCAGTATAAGAGGGAATGATGTCTTTGGAGCAAATAATTATGTAAGATTTCTACTAATTTGATGTAGCTAATTTTTGGAGTTACTGCCTTTCCTTGCAACTTGGGTTGCTCTTGCTGCCAAAGCAGTTGCTTGATCCATGTCTAAACTCTGGTGTAAAAATCACCAAAGTCTGTGCCCAAACTAATGCTTCTCATTGTATCTTTGCCTGTGTTATCACATCACTATTGATCTATTTCCAAAGTGGAGGGGAGAGAAGGATAGAGGAGGAACCACTATCCATGTGAGCAGTTTCATTCATTATGTGCTCAGTAATGCATTCTGTGACTATAGCAGGCTATTCATTTTAAATTGTATTATTGCTGTTCATAGAGGCATAGCTGAAATGCTGGCTTGAGCATTAGATCATGTATATTTAAATGCTAACAGTTGTAAAAGATGGTAAGCACTTAATAGCTGTGTAATTTATTTCTGAAATGACCATGCAGATTGGTACTGTTTTCTTGTGTGTTTGAAAAATCCATAGGTTGCTTCGACTCAAAAATAGGAATATACCTGAATATGCCATGGGGAATGCCAGTTGTGTATTTTTTTAGAAATTCTGGAAATCCATCCAGATAGATACAAATTCGAATATTCAGTGATTCTTCAGGTCCCTGAAATATTGACTGAAACGTAACAGAAGATGATAGCAGGGTTCATTCAAAAAATTTTGAGTATTCATTGACATCTAAGAGTGCTTGATTCTGTGAGTAATTACTGAAATACAACTGTACTTGCTTTTTATGGAGGAATTCAGTATTACTGGAAAAGCATTTACATCAGTGCTCTCTCTTCCTGCATTGTGCCTGCATTGTGAGCGGGCCAGATGGTGCTTTGCTGCATGTGAGCACAGCAATAATTGCAGTTCTCGAAGTGAATGACTACATTTTGCAGCATGACACCAATTTTAGATGAAAATGAGGTTGGTGTATTGACAGACACAAGCAGAGTGAAGCCATGGCCCGCAGAGGGGGAGTGGACTTGCTTTCTGGCTATTCCCTCCTATTATTCCTTATGTACATTTAACAAATGTCTATGTAAAATAGGGCCATTTGAAGAGATGTTTGGGTGGGGTGAAGTTTCGGAAATTATTCTTCCCCAGGGCTGTATGTTTCAGGATCCTTACAAATTTCTTACAATATCATTTGAAGGTGTTAAGGGTAATAGATGTTAGTATGTATTTTGAAAATAATGTTTTGATTGGTAGAACTGGAGAGTATTTTGCTGCCAATTACCTGTTATTTCCTAGTTGAAAACATTAGTTTCATGATTCTATATCAGCTTGTTTTCAACCTCCAAACAATTTGATCAGCTTTAGTGTTAAGTGCATTTTTGCTCCCTTATTCTGCCCAAAGTTTCATCACTAATCTTCTGGTCTGCTCAGAAATGAGTAAGCACCCATCGCTGCCTCCCTTTCCTGCTCTTCTCTTTTCCCTTTATCCCACTTGCCAGGATGCCTTTTCTCCTCTCTCCATACTGTTTGAAGTCACAGTGTTCAGCTACCTGGGCCCTCTGCCTCCACTGTCCTCTTCTGAGGCCTCAGACTTGCATTTTTGGCTGGGAGGGAAGGAGATGTTGAAGGCAAGTTGTCAGCTTCAGCAGGTCTTAATAGGAGAGAGGGATGGTGAATTGGGGAGGAGAGGGGGGCAGGGGTGGGACAAGGTTGCTAAGGATTAGGTTTCCATCTGCCAGTCTCTCATCTGTCCTTACCCTGGCCCTGAGCTGCCAGTGCTCCCCTCCTTTTCTGCTGTTGAAAAGAAGGAAGAAAGCGTGGGCTTTTGTTTGTTTAAAAGCATAAAAGAAAGAGGGAATTAAGCTCATTAGTCCTTCCTTATTAGTCACCATTGAATGTAGAGAGTCAGCTTGAGTAAATGCAGGCTTGCAAAATGATGTAAAATCATTCAATAGCAGCAGTTAAGGGGAAGCTGAAATTTTTTTTCCAGCAAATTTGAAAAATACTGAAAGAAGATGATTTCACATCAGAGTATAAAAATCCAAATCTGACATTTCTATCACCAGTTGCTTCTTTCCCTCTTAATGGTTGTCAAAAGAATCTAAATGAGAATCTAAATCTTATGAGGCAAGAATTTTAATTCATACTTGGGTTGGCTCTGCAGTACATGCTACAGACCTAGATTGTTTACTGCTGTATGAATTGTAAGAGCAAATTTGTTACTTTAAATGAGTGCTCTGGGGTGATGCATATAAATACTTATATCTGAAGTACATGAAAATTCTCAAGTCATTGTGTTTAGTAGGTTATTGCTCTAGTGAAGACAAGTCTCGGTGTTCCTGCTCTTGGCTTTATCTTTGATTGATGCTGATGCTGTGCTAGAAAAAGAAACAAATTCTGTGTTATCTGCTCTGATAAGAACTGTTTTCTTGATTTTAATCATGGAAAGCCAATTCCTGTTGACAAGTTACTGAGTTTGCCATAATTAGAAATTGGCTGGGTCCTGAGAGTGCTTAGTTAACTTAATCTTTATGATACAGAATGTCTAAATGCAGGATGTAAGCAATTTGCTAGGATATTTTGAATGTACCGAAAAGGCGGCATTTGACAGTGAAATAGTACAAATTTTCAGAAAAGTGCAAGAAAAAAAAGGTATCAGTAGCCTAAAAACTCCCAGGTAAACTACTGATGCCTTTTACTCCTGCTACTGTGTTGGAGACTGCAGCAACTAGTAGACATAGTGCAAACTGAAGATATTAACAGGGAAAATTACCTTGGGAAAGCAGTAATTAGTGCATTCTTGGCACATTTACATGTCTGATGAACACAGGAGGCGTAGCAACCTGGGTGATGTATCACCTGGTGCTTGGTGCTATGCCCTCCTCTGCCCTCCGTGCTCGCGTGTGTGGGAATCCAATTTGCATCAAAAATTCTCTTAGCTTGGGGTGGCAGTGGCAGGTGGAGGTGGTCTCTTGCAAGTAGGATATGTAGAAGAGGGAAATGGGCACTAAAATTTCATAGGCAGAACTACTGTTTTCCTCTTCCTTTTAAAGATTTTATACAAACGAGGTAGTGGCTCCCGACACTCTTTGAAATTATGAACATCAGTGTGGACCATTAGTATGGCTCCATGAAGTTTATTGTATTTTTACATTATTTGTGTGCTCTTGAAGGAACCAGTTTCAGTGAAGACAGTTTTTCACAGGGCTTTAAGACAATAAGAGAAAACAGGCAATTGTTTACACTACTTGTAACAACACCTTCATTGATATGTCTCATTTTTAGGATCCTTTTATCTACATGTCTAAAATTAAGTTAGGTCTCCATTACTAAAATTAGAAGAGTCATTGGATTAGAAGTGCTTTCTTTCTGATCCTTAACTGAATGAAAAGAGCTTCTTTTGATAAAACCATAATAGAATTAAATGCTCCACATCTCATGTCCCGAAACCTTATGGATGGAGTATTAAGTTCATTATATCCATCAGACTAAAAACACCTTAAAAGGTGGGACAGACTTCTCTGAGCAGGCAAATAAGGTTTATGTGAGTAAGAGAGATTAGTCAGTCAACCCCAGTATTACTCTCTCATGCACTGGATTTTTGTTTAAGGTAGCCTTTCTACCTTGCATAAACAGAACCCCCATTGTATTCAACACAAGTTTTGCTTGTTTGAAGCAACATGCTTTTCATAAACTTCATTGGATTACACTGGTGCTTAATACAAAGCTTGTGCATAAGTATTTTTACTAATTGGGACCACAGCATTCAGCTTCATTGAGCTGTGGCATCTTAAGGGCTTCAGGATTAAATCTACTTCTTGGCACTATTACTCAATATATGCGTTTTGTATGATTGAGTATCTGCGTGTTTCTAAAATGCTTTCTTTTCCGCTCCAGAAATCATCCATAGTTGAACCCCAACCTGCTTCTTTTGTGCTGAAGTTTCTGGCTTAGAGGCATTGAGTGAATCTTCAGTAGAAACGGTGTAGGGGAAGACAGCAATCCCAGAAGCATCTATGCCCTTAATATCTATGCCTTCTGAGCTCAAGGGTTGAATGGAAACATAAGAAAAAAAGGATCCAAACATCACATTTCTCAATGAGATACATCCTGTTAGTTGGCCAGCAATTATTTGAGTATTAAAAGCCAATATCAACTTTCCTAGCACCACAAAAATCTCTACATTTTCCCATGATTTTAAAAGTAGCAAGATCAAACACCTTCAGAGAAATTTAGCGTGTCCTTAGGAAGATGTGAATTCTTCAAGGTTTTTGGGGATTGTGGATTCGTCTGGTGTGAAATGGACTCTAGACAAGGCCTTTTCTGCCTGCTGCCAAGAGGCCCTGGCAGATGACACTGCATGATGGGTGATTGAAAAGTGACATTTTTTGAGCACTTTGGCTCAAAATCTAATCTACGCCAGTCCCACACTCTGAGGTTATTGGGTCAGCTAGGGTGGTGCAGCAGGATTTAGGATGGGAAGGTATGCTCTGGAGGTGCTTGAGTTCTGTACACTTTTTTGCAGAGTACTGCCATGGGGTGCCATGTCTCATGTTAAAACTATTCATCCAATCTTGTCAAAAAGCAAGGGCTCAAGTTAAGAGGACTACATTTTTGTGGAGATAAGCTTATTATGTAGCCGTATGTGCCAAATTTTGCATGTACGCTAACAATCAAAATTTCAAAGTAAAGAACATAAAAAGCTGTTCTGTTGACGCCATTTCACTTGTTGAATGTTTGTTGGGGTGTGATATTTACATGTCTTTGAATTTATCTGTTAACTTGTCTTTGAGATATATAAGCATAATCAGCATTTGGGCATAGGAGGGAAAGCTAGTGTTTAAATTTCTTTCCTATAATTGGGTCGTTCTCCATGAAGAAATCTTCCAACTGCACTGGGGTTATTATAGCGTGATGCAATGTATTCTGTAATGTGAGCAAGTCTCTTTCATGTCTGATGTGTTCCTTTTATAAACAGAGCTGTAGAGGAATATCTTTGAAAACTTCGAAGGTGATACTTGCACTTTTGGTGACATTTTATTAGTGCCTGTTCAAGCCAGGAACTGAGCAGTTCCCAAGCTTACCTGATTTGGTCTCTTTTCCTGCCTTCCAGCCTTGAAGCACAGATGCAAGTTGCACTGCTTTTCTGGAGCTGAGACATCCACTGAAACCCTGTTTCTGAGTGTTGGGATCCCACCTGGTCTTGTGGACCCGCATCCCGATCTGATGTTTTGTACAGTAGTGTTAAAGCCTGGCTGGCCTTGCTGTAAACTGTTGTGACATGCTGTTGTGTTTGTCACAACTGGTGACAAATGTGAGTTTTATCCAGCAGGAGAAGGTCCAGGCCTGCATGAAGAGAAACAACAGGCAGCTGCTAGGGGTAATGAGAATCTCAAAGGAAGTTTCATTGGGAGGTGCTGCCTGTGAAACGGTGGAAGAAACCCAGAAGCAAGCAAGGGGTGGGAGATCCAAAATAAAAGCCTCATCTGCAGCAGGATAAATGAGCTGTGGTCTATAGATCTGGAGCAAGTGGGGCTCTAAAAGTCATGCTTCACAGTTTACATAAAGGAGTTATTCAGTAGGGTTGGTAAGAACATACTTGTGGTGGAAAATGTGCCTGGAAAAGGCAGACCTAAACATAGAGTAAGCAAGTATAGTACACAGGTTTTGTAGGTGAAGTGTAGTCGTCAAATGAGTCTGTCTAATTCTAATTTTACATTTGAGTTTAAGGAATAAGGTGGATTATGACTTAAATCTAAGGCAAATGGCTGCTTAGAGAAAGGGAACTTGCTCTTATTGTTTCTTTTTATGTTGGAAGGAGCTTGGAGTGGTAAAGGCTAGTCAAGTTCACAGAGGGGCAGGATGTAACTGGAAACGTTTCCTTGTGCACTGTGAAGCACTGATCTGAAGAGGAAGTGTTTGAAGGGTGGATAAATGCCTGTGGGTATATTTAGCTAAAACCTCTATGACAAAGGGCAGCAGGGACTGGAAGGATTACCAGGACCTTGGTATGCAGCAGAGGTAGTGGAGGAGCCTGGAACAGGCAGCACCCAACCTTCTGTCCAGGCTGGGTGCTGCCAGCAGGGTCTGACCTCACAGAATTTCTCTTAAGTGCCTGGTATCATTTCAACATCAGTACAAATGAACAGTTTAAAGAGTACTATTTGATCACATATATTTCAGTGAAGGCTGTGAAAACCTTTACCAAAACAGCATTTTACCTAATTTGCAAAATCTGTGAGGTGTGTGAGCAGTGCGCCTGCTTTACTGTTTATTATAGTGTGGTGGTTTAGCATGGAAGTGAGTTTTTTCTAAGGAAGTTATAATGAAATGTTGACAGCCTGAGTGACCAATTAAAGAGTTAGATATGTTTTTGGAACACACAGGCTTAAAATCAGAAAGATTCTGGAAAAATCTTTCTTTTTCTTTCCGGCCGAAGAAACAGGTAATAACCGGGCCCCCTGTGGCCGCTCCATAAAGTACCCCAAGCCAAACAGAAACAAGTGTTTTGATGTTGTGATCAGTTTTTTGAAGGAAAGGAGTGTTGAAACTGCAGGAGAAATTAAAAATCCAAATTCAGTTTTGTTAATTCAGGTGCGTAAATAGGTCATTCCAAGACAAAGGGATTGAAAAAGCCTGTGAACTAAAATCTCAGTTTACAAGTATAATGTTCTGTTTATTTTATATGAAATATATTTAAAAAAAAA